>CM035418.1:148280283-148472783 GCA_020310875.1 Ceratopteris richardii | reverse complement strand
CATCATTTGCTCTAGGGGGTTTTGTTACACTTATATGTTCCTAAAGTAGCTTTGATGTGAACCTTTTCCCTATCATGGGTACTTTTTACTCTAGTGTTGGCTAGAGGTTCTTTCCCCATATTACCACATACATGATTCACTCATATGTGGTGGTACTTTGTGCTTAGGGATTTTATTAAGCTCTTACTTCAGCTCTAAACATCGTAAATAGAGAGAGCTATTCTAGCCATCTCTCTTCTCCATGTGTCTTGCTACGTTTGCGATCCTTGTGTGTGCTTGTTGTGTGTCTCTCACACTTATAGACATACCCAACATATCTAAAGATCATATTTGTAATGTTACTATATGGATATGATTCTCAATATCTCAAGTAATTCGAAGATTATTATTGTGAACCTCTTCCCTTCTTGTAAGTGTTCCAGTATCTTCTACATAAGACCTAAATCTCATGACATTCCTTTTGCTATTCCTATAGTATAAAGATATGTCATCTAGACATCTAGTGAAGATAGAAGTCATCTTTTTAATCTACTCTTAATTTCTTTGAATCCTAAGACACACTATATCCCTTCTAAGGATGTATTAGATGTTATGTCCTAATCCTTTCTTTTTGTTTATTGAACTTGACACATATAGAGCCGTACTTTGAATTTGAAAATTTTTTTCTTTCTAACTTTGTCCTTGTCAGCCATAATTACATGGTTTAGTGAAAAGTACTAAGCCTCTTGCAAGTTTAGACAAAAAGGGTGCACACACCAAGTCTGTAACTTTGGTCCATTTGACCACTTTATTTTCTCTTTTACCTACCTCATCATGTTTTATGATGTCTTATGAATAGAAATCATCAAACTTGTTTCTCAACTTCTTTTCCATTTGGAACTAAGTTTCTTGTTGGCAGATCTTGCCTTACTTTGTAACCACTCCCTATTTTTTTTCTAGTAAATGCAAACCTTGCCTTGTTTAATCACTCTCTATTTCAAATCTTGACATCAACTTTGCTTTATCTACTTAATGCAAACCTTGCCTCGCTATTCAACCTTGTCTCTTCCTACTATGCATATAGACTATAGCCGTGCTTTGTTTACTCTTTGCAAACCTTGCCTTTCTCTATACCTTGGCTATCCTCTCTTAAGTACTTGACTTAAAAACTTGCCTTGTTTGCTCAATCAAGATGAGTCCACCTAGGATCTCTATTCTTCATTCTTAGGTAGAGAGATAGATATAAATATCTCATTTACTTGTAATAAAACTACTATGGAATCAAGATATGATTCTGTCTATAGAGCTAGTAAATCTGAAGTCTATGTCTAAAATTTTAATTCTCAAAAGTTCTTACATTACTTCCCCCTACTAGTTTCTGACTATGTCCTTCTAATCAAATTTAAGTTATCCGTTTATTCCACAAATCTGAAGCCTATACTTCTTATGGAATAAACTCCTTTGTTCTATACACATAGAAATGTGCACTAGTACTCATAGCTATGTAGTTATGGTAAGTGTGAATCATATAATTAATTTACAAGTATCCTAAATTTGTAGGTGTTCTTAGAGCTCTCTTCTAAGGTTTCAACATACCTTGAAATTTTTCACCTCTAAGTTTCTAACTCGTAAGACCTTGGTTAACCTAGCCCTTATCTAGAATTTTCCTTTCTTCAAACGAGCAATTCTTTTTATTGAATTTATTTGAGGTTTTCCATATCCTCATCTCTTTCTAGATGCATTACTTTATATCTTTGTCTTTTAAATCCTTAACCTTATTCTGTTTGATTGTAATTGTACTTGCATTATTCTTGATCATGGAATCTTTGAGGATGAAATATTCTCTATTTTGGGTTCTGATTAGACACAATATAACTTTTATTTATGTATCTATCTTATTCTTATGACCTTGGCAACACTTGACCTTGTCTTAAGACCTACCTGGGTCTTGTATTTTAATTCTTTTTCTGAATCTAAGAACTTTATTCATCAATAAACTAATACTCTTCTTTGATTAGAATGTGACTAGTCATTGATCTTGATCACAATTCATTATACATTGTATACCTTTGGGTGATGTAGACTTCTTCCTAATATATACTTGAATCATAGAAACCTAAGATCTTGGAACCCTTTCCTAAAGTTCTTTGTCTATAAGTACCTTAGGGTCCTTTCTAAGATCTATTGATTCACAAAACCATAAGATCTTAGGACTCATACCTTTTGGTTTACTTATCATATCTTGACCTTGGCATTATTTTTCCCTTGTCTTAACCAAATTTTAGATCATAAGTTCCTATGATGTCTTGAAAGAATAACTATTAGCAATGTTGCTCCTTCTTTCATATCAAGAAATCTTTTGGTGATGGTTAAACTTCTACCTTATCCATGGTACCTTTGTGTCTTCCTTAATTGAAGTGTTTCTAGAACTCTTCCAAAGTTCTCACTTGTAATCCTTGCTGTAAATAAGTTAACTCTTTCTAACTCATTTTACTTTTGTCTCTTTTACTTGGACAATCCAACTTTACGCATTGTAATCTAACTTTAGAGCTATTACTTTTATACTTAGTTTCTTGTATGTACATCAACTAGACACAAGCTTACTCTCTTATTCTTATACTCTAGAAAACTATCTAAAGTATAGATTTTTAGAGCTAATATGTAAACTACATAATAAAATCTTATGTCATTTGGAAGAAAATAATTTCTTTATCATCAATCATACTCCGATGTTCCAAACTTCTTCCTTTGTTTCTCTTAGAAATATCTATTAGTATTTCATCTAGCTAATTTAACTAAAAAGTCTCTTGGAGGAAATCTTGGTTACTATGAGGATTCCATCCGCCAACCATTCCCAACCTAGATGAAAATGAAAAGAATCTTTTATCTTTGTCATTCACTTTCTAAAAGCAAACTTAGTCTATTCATGATACTTTTTCCACATAATTTATGCTCACCCTAATTTATTTGGTGATAAATAAAATGATCTTGTATAGATAGAAAATGCATCATGCACTTCACATTAGATTATATGATGCATGTATACACTCATGCATCTTCTTCTCTACTAAAATTACTCTAAAAGCTTTTAACTATGTTGCACACATGAGACTTGCAATATATCTCTAGTTCTCTCATGACATATAACCCCATGTTTGGCAACATTTCTCGAGGAAAATGAAGCCTAAAAAAATAATAGCCATATTACAATGAAAGACATAAGCCTAGTGGTGGGAAAACCATTTTCTTAGTTCCAAAAACTTGCATATAAGAAACTTTTTCAACATATGTGGTTGGGCACCACATGTCCTCACATCAATATCTTTGATTCTCGCTTTTGGATGAAGCGATCTATTGCTCCTCAACACTGTGAAAAGCTATGAGAGGTGAGATCTGGAAGATCTAGAAAGAGAGTTGTGCCACCAGCTTTGGTAGCTCTTCTAAAGAATGATCGAATGAAAAATATATTTTCCTTTTAGGCAAAAGAATTTCCAATTGTAAGAAGCCCCCACCTTTTAGACATCATAGAGTGTTTTTCCTTGAGAGGAACGATATTAAAAGCAAGTGGGTCCCCCATGAGGGGGATGAAATGGTTATCAACCTTCTTTGTAATGACGTCTAGCAAGTTTTAAGAAACCTCTGCTTTGTGGGATTCAAGGGGTCCCATGGGTGCTAGGCATGTTCACTTGTACAATTGTTCTTTCCATTAATTAAAGTTTGGGAGAGTAGGCTATTGCTAAAATTCCTTTTAAAAAAATCACTCAAGCATTTGAACAATATACAATTCTTTTCTTCTTCCTGTAGATAAATCTTTGAATCACAATCAATAAGGAGTGAAATTATCAAAACAAATAAATTTTGAAAAATTTTGATATACTATCCGCAAGGTATTTCATCTCGACAACACCTATAATCCTAACAATTTACTCATTCTTGTACATTCACTTGGTAATTCATTCAGTGTTGTGTTGTGCTCCAAGTTTGTTCTTCTTCCTTCTACTCTTCATGTTCTTCTGTAAATCTCAAAATCCAACATTTGGTATCAGACCACGTCATTGATTCATCTAGAGCATCATCAACACCCTCTGGTCACATTTTCAAAATCACACAAAAATTGGTGACCATACTCAAGGCGATTGGGAGTTCAAAATAGCTTCACTGTATCGCATTGAAATTTTGATCTGAGCTCATTTCGGCCTTCGAACACACTATCACATTGCGTGTGTAGGCAATTTTATCCTTTTGTGCCAAACATATATACATGCCTTGGTTTGCCAATACAAGCAGCTTGAAGTTTGTTACAAGTTTAGTAGAGCTTGATAGGGTAGTTTTGTTCAACTTTTTAAGACACAATCATTTTTCCACATCAAGGTATTTTGTCAGTGGGCATGATTGAAAGCAATGATGTATTCTGTATCTTGGTTGTTGAGGACAACTTGGATGGTAGTAATTACCCATTATGGGCATATATGATGTGTCATGTATTGGTAGCAAAGGGGTTGTGGAATATTGTGTAATGTATTGAAACACACCCCACTAATATAATTATTGAAGGTGATGCAAATGACATTGAAGATGATCATATTGAGTTTCTTGTTCGTGTTGTGGTTCCTGTTGCCTACTGCAGAGGACCTTCGTTGGGATGGTAGAAATGCTCATGCACATACATTGATATCTTTGTCTGTCAAACGTGCCATTATCCCTCACATTCGCTCTTGCAAGTCACCAAAATATGCTTGGGTTATGTTTACAACCTTATACTAGGCAAGAAATGAGGCTTGTGCTGCTTACCTTTGAAAATAGTTGGAGAGTGAGCACATGAATGAGAGAGATTCCATGGATAATTTTTTAACAAAGATCAAAGATTTGAAGGAGCAATTGGCTTTTCCTAATGACGTTCTACTAGATAGTTCACTTGTGCAGGTTGTTCTTGATGGTCTTCTAGATTCATATCAGAGTTTTTCTTCTATTCTTCAATTGATGATGAAAGAAATCCAAATGCCTTGACATTTGAGGAGTTAGTCTCTATTTTGTTGCAGGAAGATCAGCTTAGATAGAATAATTCTATTACGTGTTTTGCAGACCAAGTTTTCTTAGCTAATCAAAAGGGCAAAGGTAAATGGATCTCATCTTCTAGTAAGAAAAAAATCTGCTAATGCATCACAAGTGAAGAAGGAAGATAGAGATGGGAAGAAAACAGAAAACCAAAACAATTATGAAAATAATGTAAGGGAAATGATCATGTCATAAACAATTGTCCAAAACTAGGTGCAAATAAGGCAAAGAAGAAAGAGGCTAGAATGGTTGCCGTAGAGAACTCTAAACCTAAAATAGAGTATGCTAATTAAGAATGGGCATTTACTACTGTACATAACTATGACCCATCTTCTCATGAGCAGTGTATGTCTACAATGGAACCAGATGTTTGGTACTTTGATGGTGGGTTAGCCAAAACATATAACCTTGTAGCATAATTTCTTCAATTCACTTGAGCGTGCCCCTATAAGGAATACTATCACATGTGCCAACAACTCCTCTTATCTTGTAATGTGAGCTGGTAAGATCATTCTAGCTACTACTAATGGTAGTTCTTTGACATTATCAGATGTGTTTGTGCCAAGGATCAAGAAAAATATGTTGCCAGTTTATTAATGCATGAACAACAACATAGGTGAAATGTATTTTTGTTGGATACAATTCTGAAAGAAAAGGCTATCATCTGTATCATCCACACACTAAATGCATATTGGTTATTCATGGAAGATGCAATTTAGCCATTACTTTCATGTAATAAAGAGACATTAGTTAGCTCCTAAGATGTGTATGACACTTTGCTGCCTCTTTTTATAGGTGGACAATCAAGTGTTGGTCCAAATGAGGCAATTTCTTAGCCTTTACATACTCCACATGATGATATAGATCATTCCATTTCTTATGCATATTTACATGATGCACTTGTTGATGAGAGGGTTGTTGAGATATCAAGCTCAACATGTGATGATCCAGGATGACACGTACCAGTTTTTCGTTTCTCTGACATGTATAGTGGTCACGTCGGTATATGTCAGGGATACTTTATTGAGCTTTATTAGATTTATCTACCGAGAGTGATGGCACATTTGTTTCTTGCCAGCTCACTCATTCGCGGACATTAGGTTTTTCCTTATGTACTGGTCTTTATATATTGCACTTGTTGTATTCTTGTTTTTAGGTCATTCTTGTACATTCCTTTTATGTAATAGAAGAAGAAGAAGAACATTCTTCCTTGCCTCAATCTGTGTGTGTGCTTCTCCTTGAGAGTGAGAGTGTGTGTGTGAGCTCTCTTCCTTATCTCCTTCCTCGTGACATGGTATCAGAGCCAGCATGGCTGTAGAGAGCTCGTGGAGAAGGCGACGGTGAAGACTACGTGGCAAGGCATGGAGAAAACGTGATTTCACAAACGGCCTCCGTTTGCTACGAAAATCACCGTGAAGGTAGAAGACCTCAAAATATTTTCGAGAGCCATCTCGACCTCCGTTTCGAGCCCGCAAGGTGAGGCCCACAGAAAAACCAGGTCAGTTTCACAAACTGTAACTTGCGTTGTGTTCGGCGACACTCATATATTCCAGATCCAGAATTTCAAGCGATTCCGTGTACTGTTGATACATGAAAATTGTGTTTTTCTGAGATCGAACTGTCACGTCATAGTGCGACAGTGTTCAAGCAGAAGTGCTGCTTGTAGTGTGTTGTCGTGTTGTGAATTGTTGCAGAAATGGCAAACGCAGATGGAATGAGTCAGCTTATGAGCGATAAGTTGGACAAGAACAACTTCCATGCTTGGAGATTCAGAATGACGAATTTCTTGATGGGAAAATGCTACTGGAAGTACATCGAAGGAGAGAATGAAAATGCTCCGCAGTTACCAGAAAGGAATCAGACTGCAGAACAGTTAAGAGCATATGAGGAATGGAATCAAGGAGCACGAAAGGTAATGTATTGGCTATCTGTTAGCATACAGGATAGCATGATTGGACACATACATGATGCCAAGACTCCAAAAGAGGCTTGGAATAGTTTGGTCACTTTGTATGAGACCAATACAAAGGCATGGAAATTGCAACTCAAGAACGAGCTGCATACATTGGAGGAAAAGAGCATGTCGATAAGTGACTACACTCTAAAAATCAAAAGCATATGTGAGTCACTTGCATCTATTGGCGTGAATGTAGATGATGATGATGATAAGGTGGAAGTGTGCCTTCGTGGTCTAGGAGCTGCATATAAGCAGTTCAGAACTTCTATACAGACCAGGGAAAATATTCCGAATTTTGCTAATTTGGTATCTATGCTGATTATTGAAGAAAAGAATCTTGGTGAGGACTCAAACTCCCAAGGAAAGCCCAGTTCTGAGCAGGTATTCTACTCTGGCAGAGGAAGAGGCAGAGGTAGAGGTTTTGGAAGTGGAAGAGGAAATAGTAACCAAGACCAAGGACAACAACAGAATCATGCAGGAGGAAGAGGACAGTTTTGAGGCAGGGGGAGCCAAAGAGGTTGCAGAAATTTCCAAAGAAATGATTCAGGTAATGATAGTAAAGGATGTTGGAATTGTGGTAAACCTGGACACTTTGAACGTGATTGCAGGTTAAAGAATCAAAATAACAGAAGGCAGCAAAACAACTATGCATCCACAAGTGCAGATGATTTTGAGAAGCTGTTTATGGTTCAACATCACATGATGAATACGATGTCTGTTGGTGTTTCAAAATCGAATGATAATGTCTGGTATGTTGATTCAGGTGCTTCAAATCACATGACCAGTCATGCAGAATGGTTTAGTAGTTTGCAGAAAATGCCAGTTCTTGGATATGTTGAAACAGGTGATGATACATCGCATCCTATTGAGCATACAGGAAACATAGCATTATCTATGGAGGACGGAAAGGTAAAACATCTTGCTGATGTGCTGCATGTTCCAAATATAACAAAGAATCTGGTTTCTGTTGGACAAATGGTTGACCAGGGATTACAAGTCAGGTTCAATGCTGATGGATTATATGTAGAAGAGTACAAGCAGGATGGACGATTGGTTGCCAAAGGAAACAAAGTGGGTAGGATATTCACCTTAAATGTGAAGATTCCTGAAATGAATGCAACCATGTTTGCAAAAGGTGCAGGAGTTATTGCAGATATAGAGATATGGCACAAACGGATTGGACATGCAAACTTGCAAAGGCTGAAAATGATGCAGTCAAAGGAGATTGTCCATGGACTACCAAATTTCAAAGTTGCAGAAATGCAAAAGGTATGTGCAGCATGTCAATTTGGTAAACAGTCAAGAGCATCATTTCCACATGACAAGCATGTTAGTGAGAATGTACTAGAAGTAGTACATACAGATGTTTGGGGTCCAGCAAAGACCACATCTATGGGCGGTTGCAGGTTTTATGTTACCTTCATTGATGATCATACACACAAAGTATGGGTATATTTCATGAAAGAGAAGAGCGAGGTGTTCACTCACTTCCAGAATTTTAAAGCTATGGTGGAAAAGTAGACAGGGAAGTACATTCAGACATTAAGATTTGATGGAGGAGGTGAATACATGTCAAATGAGTTCAGCAGTTTTCTAAAAAATCATGGAATTCGGCGTCAGTTTTCATGCAGGTACACACCACAACAGAATGGTGTTGTTGAACGCAAAAACAGACATATTGCAGAAATAGCAAGAGCCTTAATGGCTGAGAAGAATATGCCTCATTGTTATTGGGCAGAAGCTATGCATACTGCTGTATACATCATGAACAGAACTTCGACTGCTGCTGTACATCAAGTTACACCTGAAGAGAAGTTTACAGGTAAAAATCCAAACTTATCACATCTGAAAGTTTTTGGCTGTATTGCATATGTACATGTCCCAGATGAATTGAGGACGAAGCTTGATCCAAAAGCAGAAAAGTGTGTCTTCATTGGATACTCACTTGAGCAAAAGGGATATAAATGTTATAACCCACTCACACGACAGGTAAAGGTGAGCAGAGATGTGGTATTTGATGAAATGTCAAGCTTCTATGCAGATGCCAAAGAAGGACTGAGTCTTGAACCAAATGACAAAGAAAATGCTGAAAAATCAAGTGCAGAATCTCAGGTTTTGAGTGGACCAGATGCATCACCAAGCAATAGTTCCAACTCAAATCCATGGAGTGGAAGATTACGTGGCAATTTCAGTCCAGCAAATTCATCAAATACACCCAAGAAAGGTAAAGAAAAGCTTTCTGCTAGTCATAAAACATGTGCAGGTTTTGAAGACGTTGATGGAGATTCAAGCGGTTCAGAAAAGAGTCTTGATGAGGAACTTGGATTGGCCTCTGTGAAGACTCCAGGTGTAAGAAGGGCACATGCAGATGATACAAGGAGAAGTGACCCAGGACCAAGAAGATCTGGGAGGATGCGTAATTCAGTGCAACGATTGACATATGATAGTTACATGGCTTGCCATTGTGCCTACATGACAAAGGTAATACAAGATGCTGAACCTTCTTGCTTTGAAGATGCAATTGGTAATGCAAATTGGGAAAAGCTATGGATGAGGAGATGGCTGCACTTTATGGAAATGATACATGGAAGCTGGTTCCATTGCCGCAAGGAAAGGAACCCATAGGTTGTAAATGGGTTTACAAGGTAAAGCATAATGCTGATGGTAGCATAAGCAGGTATAAAGCATGATTGGTAGCTAAAGGATATGCACAGACATATGGCATTGATTATGCGGAAACATTCAGCCCTGTAGCTAAAATGTCTACTGTCAAAACACTTGTTGCATTAGCTACAGCAAAAGGATGGACTTTGCATCAG
Organism: Ceratopteris richardii; assembly: GCA_020310875.1. Taxonomy (NCBI): domain Eukaryota; kingdom Viridiplantae; phylum Streptophyta; class Polypodiopsida; order Polypodiales; family Pteridaceae; genus Ceratopteris; species Ceratopteris richardii. The sequence goes on along the minus strand of CM035418.1, from coordinate 148,462,973 downwards.
ATGGATGTGAAGAATGCTTTCCTACATGGTGAGTTACAGGAAGAAGTTTATATGGACCAGCCACATGGATATGAAGATTCAAAGCATCCAGAATATGTTTGTAGGTTGCAAAAGGCTTTGTATGGGCTGAAGCAAGCCCCTCGTGCATGGCATGCAAGGATTGCTGATTACTTAACCAGCATTGGGTTCTCTATGTGTGATGCAGATCACTCACTATATGCAAGGAAGGCTGATGATGACATCACTATTGTGGCTATTTATGTTGATGACCTGATTGTAGGTGGTGATAATGAAGAAAACATCAAAGAGGTAAAGAAACTTCTTATGCAGGAATTGGACATGAAAGATCTTGGTGTGCTGCGCTATTTCTTGGGCATTGAGTTTATACATACAGAAACAGGTATATGGATGTCACAAAGGCAATATGCCTTGAATATGCTGCGAAAGTATGGTATGGCTGATTGTAAGACAATTTCTATGCCATTAGATCAGAATTTGAAATTGGATACTACATCAGGTGAAGCATTGGAAAATGCTACTATGTACAGGAAAATTGTGGGAAGTCTTATATATCTCACAATTACAAGGCCTGATCTAAGTTATACTGTTGGACTTGAAAGTCAGTTTATGCAGGTTCCCAGGAAGCCACATTTGGATGCTCTGAGGCGCACTCTAGGTTATGTGAGTGCTACTTTGGATTATGCATTGTTTTATGAAGCTGGTGTAGATTTGCAGGTTTATGGATACACCGATGCAGATTGGGTTGGTAGTACTCCAGATAGAAGATCTACTAGTGGCTTTCTTTTCTCACTTGGAGGTGCAGCTATTACATGGAACAGTAAGAAGCAACCCACTGTTGCTTTGTCAAGTACAGAGGCTGAGTATAGAGGTGCTGCAATGGAAGCATGTGAGGCATCGTGGCTGGAGATGTTACTTGCAGATTTAGGTGTGGAAGTGCAAAAGCCTATCACTATCTATTGTGATAATCTTAGCAGCATACAGTTAGCACGGAACCCTGTTTTCCATGCTAGAACAAAGCATATCGAGGTACATTATCACTTCATCAGAGAGAAGGTATTAGCAGGTGATATTGATCTTGTTTATGTGGATTATAGGATATGGCATTGAGCTTGAGGGGGAGTGTTGAGATATCAAGCTCAACATGTGATGATCCAGGATGACACGTACCAGTTTTTCGTTTCTCTGACATGTATAGTGGTCACGCCGGTATATGTCAGGGATACTTTATTGAGCTTTATTAGATTTATCTACCGAGAGTGATGGCACATTTGTTTCTTGCCAGCTCACTCATTCATGGACATTAGGTTTTTCCTTATGTACTGGTCTTTATATATTGCACTTGTTGTATTCTTGTTTTTAGGTCATTCTTGTACATTCCTTTTATGTAATAGAAGAAGAAGAAGAAGAACATTCTTCCTTGCCTCAATCTGTGTGTGTGCTTCTCCTTGAGAGTGAGAGTGTGTGTGTGAGCTCTCTTCCTTATCTCCTTCCTCGTGACAAGGGTCTATGCCTAAATGATTGGTGCAGACTTTGAGAGATAGAAACTTAGATGCAAATCTATCATATCTTACACACTCAGCTCTCAAAGTGCTTCTTTTGCATCAGATTGCTATGCAATGTCTACCTCTAATCTTTGCGATGAGAATGATCCTATTTCTTTTGATGAAGCACAAAATTCAAAAAATTGGATGGCTACTATGCAATCAAAATACAATGTTATTATGATGAATGGTACATGGTTTTTATGTGATTTTCCTCTAGGCAAAAAGGCCATTGGAACTAAATGGATATACAAGTTGAAACATAAGCTTGATGGAACAGTTGAAAGGTATAAGGCTAAGCTTGGTGCTAAAGGTTATGCTAGAGAGAGGCATTCATTTTGATTAGACCTTTGCACCCACTTGGCCAATGACCACTGTTCATAGCATCTGTGCATTTACAACTCATTATGTTTGGAATTGTTGGAGTTTGAGGTCTACAAAAGCACACGAACAACACAAGGAAGAAGAAGAAGAAGCTTTGAGCACAACACAACATTGAATTACCAAGTGAATGTACAAGAATGAGTAATCCTGTCGGGTTATAGGCATATATACAAGCCGGGGGAAAGAAACCTCCTAGAGGGGAAAAAGTTCCCTGGAGGCCCTAAGTGTGCTTGTTTTAAGCCATATAATGCCTTCTTTAACCTATAGACTTGATTTTCATGCCTTTCTACACAAAGCCACGAGGCTGAAAAACATACACTTCATGCAAGTCACTATCCCATTATGCAACGTGATATTGCTGCTTATGTAAAAAAGTGTGATGCTTGCCAACGATCGGGACAACCTTTACAACGGCATCATTTTCCACTGCAACCTATCACTCCCCTTGAACCTCTTCAAAAGTGGGGCTTGGATTTCATTGGTCCCATTACACCTCCTGCTACGATTACTAATCATCGATATATTCTTACTTGTACGGATTATGCTACTCAGTGGGCTGAAGCTTGGGCTTTACGGTCCGCAACTACGACCCCACTACTTTTTGGTATCCACTTTAACTGGTACTCTTCTACCTAAATCCATAAATGGATCGAAACTTTGTCCGTATTATGCAACACCTTCCTCATCTTGATTATTTATTGGTATTTTATTCTCCGCTCGGTTTATGTCGTTGTTGTTGCCTGACTTCTCTTTCCATTACGCGCGTTCTGGTTGACCGTCTGGCTGTAATATTCCCATTTTATTACATAACCATGATTAGCCACCGCACTCAATGTCTGGGCTTTTGTTAATGTGTGCATGTCGCCATTATGCATGCATATTCTCAACCACTGGTGATGATTGTGTTTTCTACCCATGCTTCCTTTCGGTGTTTTTACTTAATCATGATCTTCTCCCTCTTTCTCGCTATTGTGTTTTTGCATTCTGTGTGTTCTGTGTTGTCTTCTACACTCGTGTTGTGTTTCTCGCCATGGAAGCTTTATCAAATATCACTACTTTCCTTACTAGCCTCATCCCCGAATTGAGCAAGTTTTTGTGCACACATGGGCTTTTAGCATTTGCCGAATTGCCATGGCATTCGGTCGAATGTCACCCATTCTGTGCGCAGATAATCTCTGCTATAGTCGACACTCCTGCAATATAAACTTGTTGGCCGCTTGCCTATCTCAACTTGTGCATTGTCATAACCCTAAACACCATCACCGAGGGATTTCATCTCCCTCACGAGGTTAGTGTAGACGTGCCTCTCCTACCAATGACGACCATGAAGTAGCTCTTCCCGCATCAGTCCTCCAATGAATTTGCTATTTTATGTTGCCTTGAACTGAAGTGCTCAGCCCTACAATTCCTGGTGGCTGCACTCAACCTCCAAAAACGCCTCTACGGTATCTCTCGACCGTTTTATTCCATGATCGATGCCGGTGCACGTGAAGCGGTTAATTGGGGTTTGTTCTTCTTCCGACGCATTCATCAGGAATGTCAAGCAGTCTCCCCACAGATGGCGAAGGGAGACATCCCTCGCATGAGACTCCCTCATTTGCTGACTTTCCTTCTCCTAGCGATTCAACATGCGTAGCCTCCTCCAATGGATGCTCTTTTATTTCACGAAGAATCCACGCAGGTGATAGAGGTTGAAGACAACGACGACCTTTTGTAGTTTTTTCGGGGGAAGCGTCACAAATTGAGCCCCTCCCAAAGTCAAGTGCAGCCTTCTTCAACCGTCCAATTGCAGGATACTGCTTCCTCCGCACCGATCCTCTCTACTCCACCATCCCCTAAGGATTAGGCCGCTCCAGATACAGTAATGGAAGATGTTCATTTCAGTGATACGGTCGCTCAGCCATAGCCTCACTCTCAGGAGCAAGCGCTCGACAATGTGCAACTCGCGGAGAAAGCGCAAAGTGAGGAAGTGATGGTGCAATCAGATGTACACCCTATTATGGTAACAACCCTTGCCTTGCTATCTTCACCCAAAAATCCACCTCCTCCTTTGTCTCCGTCCAAAGTGCCTTTGCCACCTAGCCCTTCTCCTTCAGCATGACATTCGGTAGCCCTTTGCCATTCCCAATCCATCCCTTCTTCTCCCAATTACTCTCCCACTTCTTCTTCTGCCACCATTTCGGCTAATCCCTCTCAGACCATCTCTACCTCGAGTGTCCCTGACTCCTTGGCTCAACTAGCCCAAATCGGGAATTACCTTATTCACCTCTCCATCTCCCTCACCAACTACAAGATGCCCATCAGTCCCTGTGTATTGATACTATCCAAGGTCGATTTACTTGAAGCAGACGTCACACCCCTCCAAGAAGAAGTTTTGGCAGCCAAAGTGGATGCAAGCCTACTGCAGGAGCAGCTCCAAATCTTACAAGGACAATTGACAGAGAAAGATACCATCATCGCAGCTCGTGATGCGGAGATCAGTCAAATCAAGCAAACAATGATTGACAAGGAGGATTCTATGTGTGCATTAGGAAATCAATTAGACACCACTTGTAGTCGATTTCTTACGCTCGAGTAGGCTTATCAAGTGCTGGCCGATAAAGCATTATAAACAGAGATAGAGTTGAAGATAGTCACTGAAGAACTCTTCCAGAAAAGCCGGTCACTGGAAGAACAAATAGGTCGGACCATTAAACTTAAGAAGGAGGTCGAAGCTATCGAGAACAAAAGGCAACATTTCTTTAAAACAATGTATTTTCAATCACAAGAGCTCGAACGACAAGAGAAACAACTCGGTATCTAGCAGGAACGCTTATCTCACATCAATACATAGATTCCCAAAATGAAATTACGCCTCGATGCTGTGCTCGCAAACGACTTCTACATCCAAGAAGCATTTTTGCAGAATCAAGCTGACATTTTATTATCTCAAGTTATTGCTTCCAGCTCTGTGCGGATTGATGCACACCTGGTTGAACCTCAGATTTTGCAAGAGATGCTAGAATCCTTAAAACAAAAAATCTCCCACACCTTTAAATTAGCTAGAGCCATGTATATGCAAGGCATCATTGATGATTCTTAAATCTTGTAATTTTCCCTGCTTGGTTCGAGTCCACTGTGCATGCCAGTGTCAGGCCACCAGAATATTATCCAGTAGATTAATTGTAATAAGGAAAAGTCGCGTACTCAAAGGGTGTCGTGCAAAACGTTCTAACATCTTTCTGATTAATAGAGCAGTGTGGGGAAGAGACGATAGATGCGTCATCAGACTGTTTTGTTTGGGGAAGAGACGATAGATGCGTCATCAGACTATTTTGTTTGGGCGATCGACTGGAGTTGCTTCTGTCACGAGTTTATTCAATTCTGGTGTCATTTGTATTGGTATTGGTAAAGGTTCAGTATTGAAGTGAATAAGGTACTGCGTTGACATCTTATTGTGTTGTGAGTGAAGTGCGAGTATAACAATAATATTAAATGAACAGTAAAAGTTCTACGTATGTGGTTGCGGTGATCATTAAGAAATTGTTATGCGCTGGAGTGGTAGTTGAATCTGTTGAAATTGTCAGAAGTTAATGAGTGATTGGGGAAAATACATAAAGGGCCACTGTATTACAGACCCCTGACCATCCCAAGAACCCACGTATAGATCAATTAACAAATTAGATTAACCATAAAGATTAACAAGTGGTCATTCGGCAAGGTGCAAAGGTCTCATCAAAATCAATGCCTCTCTCTTGAGCATAACATTTTACAACAAGCCTAGCCTTATACCTGTCAAGTGTTCCATTAGGATTATGTTTCAACTTATATATCCATTTAGTACCAATGGCCTTTTTTCCTAGATGCAAATCACATAAAGACTAGGTATCATTCTTCATAATAGCATCATATTTTGATTGCATAGTAGCCATCCAAATTTCTGAATTTTGTGTGTTATCAAAAGAAATAGGCTGATTCGCATCGCAAAGATTAGAGGCATACATTGCATAGAAATTCAATGCAAAAGAAGCACTATGAGAGCATGATCTTCTATGGCATGATAGAGCTGAATCTCATTTGCTATCCATCAAATTCTACACCAACCATTTAGGCATAGTTTTAGCCTCTTCTATCATAGCCCTCTCATAAAAAAGTGCATCATGTAAATATGTATAAAAAATGGAATGTTCTACATCATCATGTGGAACCTATAAAGGTTGAGAAATTACCATATTTAGATCAACACTTGATTGTCCGCCTATAAAAAGAGGTAGGAAAGTGTCACACACATCTTTGGAGCTAACTAATGTCTCTTTAATACATGAAAGTAATGACTGAATTACATTTTCTACAAAAACAACATCATGACTAACCAAAATGTGGTTAGTCTATGGATGACAGACATGATAGCCTTCACTTTTAAAATTATACCCAACAAAAATACATTTCATAGCCTTATCATCCAACTTCCTACGTTATTTGGGAACTAATTTGTATGCTAGACAACCAAACACGCAGATGAGCAAGAGATGGATTGCAACCATGCCAATCCTCATATGGAGTGATAGATTGCAATGCTTTGGTGTTGCACCTATTAAGTATATATATTGCATACATAACAATGTCAAGCTAGAAGCTATGTGATAAAGCTTGACTTCTGACCATACACCTCGCCATCTCCATGAGAGATGTGTTTTTTATTTCAAAAACTCCATTCTAATGAGGTGTACATGTCACTGTGCACTGATGCTTTATACCATGTTCACCAAAAAATGCATTAGAAGACATGTATTTCCCCCTCCCCCTCACGATCAAAACAGAGGGTGCCCAATTTACATGCTGATATATTTTCAACCATAACAAGAAACTATTTGAAGCATACAAACAAATCAAAATTTGCTTTTGATGGATACACCCATGTGTTCCTAGAATAATCATGAATAAAAGTCACAAAGTGAAGGTAGTTCCCAAAAGAAGGTCTCTACATAGGACTAGAGACATCATTATGAACAAGCTACAATTTATGAGCAACTCGAACTCAACCATCTTCAAGGAATGAAGAACCTTGAATTTAGCCCAAAATACAACATTCATAGATACTATTACAACGTGCCTCAAGTTTTCACAGAGAGGACACCATTTCATATTTTTGGAGGTGTAGTGAAATAGCATAAAACAAAGTGTGCATGCCAAAGCTTTGCATCTGAGATAGCCTGAGAATCTTGTACTACACATGTTGAATCATTCATAGATTTTGCATAGTTTATGAGCTTATACAGCCCATGAAATAAAATGCCAGAAGTAATAATAACATTGCCATTTGACACATCATGAATAGTACATGTTTCATTAACAAGTTTGACAACTAAGCCAATCTTACCTAATGCTGAAATTGACAACAAATCTTTCTTGAATGCTAGCATAAGCAAAACATCTGATAATATGAAAGATCTACCATCAACAATAGTCAGAACGATCTTGCCAAATCCCATTACAAGACAAGAGAAGTTGTTAGCGCATGTGATAGTACTCACTAGAGAGGCATGCTGAAGTTAGCTGAAGAAACTATGCTATGAGGTTATATGTTTGGTTGCACCACTATCAAAGTACCAAATATCTGAGTCTACCCCTAGACATATGCTATGCTATGAGGTGATATGTTTGATAGCACCAATATCAAATTACGAAACATCTCAGTCTACTCTAGAGATACACTAGTCATGAGAAGATGGGTCATAGCTGTGTACAAGAGTAAATGCCTATTCTTCATTCTAAACAAGATTAGCGAACTCTATTTTAGGTGTAGAGGCCTATGCAATAGTCATTCCAAACTCTTTCTCCTTTGCATTTTTTGAAGCCAGTTTTGGACAACTCTTTATGACATGATCATTTCCCAGTATTTGCAAAATTGTTTCAGCTTATTTGTTTTCTTTTAATCTTTGTGCCCCTTCTTCACTTAATATACATGTTCTACCTAAACCGATCTTCGCGCGACAAAAGAGAGACTAACTCCTCAAATGTTAAGGTATTTGGATTGCATTTCATCATCAATTGAAGAGTAGAAGCAAAACTCTTATATGAATCTAAAAGACCATTAAGAATAGTGTACACAAGTGAACTATATGGTAAAACTTCATCAACAAAAATCAATTGTTTCTTCAAATCTTTGATCTTTTTCAAAAAAGTGTCCATTGAATCTCCTTTATTCATGTGCTCACTCTCCAATTTTTGTTGGAGGTAAGCAACACGAGCCTCATTTCTTGCCTGATCTAAGGTTATAAGTGTATCCTAAGCATCCTTTATTTTCTTGCAAGAGCAAGTGTGAGGGATAATGGCCTGTTTGATAGACAAATATGTTGGAAACAATGTCCCAAAAGCTTAGTTTGGTAGTCATATGAACAATTTGTTGTAGAATCTCTACAAGGAAAAAAAGCGAACATGATGGCTAAAGCAAGTCGGTCCCATACCTGTGATACATGATCAAATCCCGTCGCACAAAAAAATGTGAATCTTTTTAGAGATCATATTTTTGGAAAAGCATTTACATGAAAGTTGATTTGGCATCAAGTAGCTAAAATTAGTGAGGTGACGAGATTTTGAATAAGAATCGTGTGGTACCATTGTTGCGTAGCGATGAAGATTTATTGATTTATTGCTTTGTTTTTCTTGAACACTCAACTACTATGTAAAGAGGTATTGTTTCATTGTTAAGATATGACACATTCAACCTTTCTTAAGTGAAGTCAGAGGTTTTTCCTACCAAAATACAATTAGTTCTATTCTATAATGCTAAGTCTAATCATGCAACATGCAAGTTCAAGCTTCGATGGTCTGGTCCTTACCGTATTGAAGATCAGGTCGGCCCCACTACTTATCGGTTATCCACTTTAAATGGTACTCTTCTACCTAAATCCATAAATGGATCGAAATTTCATCTGTATTATGCAACATCTTCCTCATCTTGATTATTTATTGGTATTTTATTCTCCGCTCGGTCTATGTCGTTGTTGTTGCCTGACTTCTCTTTCCATTATGCGCGTTCCGGTTGACCGTCTGACCGTAATATTCCCATTTTATTACATAACCATGATTAGCCACCGCACTCAATGTCTGGGATTTCGTTAATGTGTGCATGTCATCATTATGCATGCATATTCTCAACCACTGGTGATGATTGTGTTTTCTACCCGTGCTTCCATTCGGTGTTTTTTCTTAATCACGATCTTCTCCCTCTTTCTCGCTATTGTGTTTTTGCATTCTGTGTGTTTTGTGTTGTCTTCTACACTCGTGTTCTATTGCTCACCATGGAAGCTTTATCAAATATCGCTACTTTCCATGCTAGCATCGCCCCCGAATTGAGCGAGTTTTTGTGCACATGTGGGCTTCTAGCATTTGCCGAATTGCCATGGCATTCGGTCGAATGTCACCCATTCTTTGTGTAGATCATCTTTGCTATAGTCGACACTCCCGCAATATAAACTTGTTGGCTGCTCGCCTATCTCAACTTGTGCATTGTCGTAACCCTAAACACCATCACTGAGGGATTCCATCTCCCTCATGAGGGTAGTGTAGACGTGTCTCTCCTACCAATGACAACCATGAAGTAGCTCTTCCCGCATCAGTCCTCCAATGAATTTGCTATTTTATGTCGCCTTGAACCGGAGTGCTCAGCCCTAGAATTCATGGTGGCTGCACTCCACCTCCAAAAACGCACCTACGGTATCTCTCGACCGCTTTATTCCATGATCGATGCCGCTGCACGTGAAGTGGTTAATTGTGCTTTGTTCCTCTTTCGGCGCATTCACCGGGAATGTCAAGCGGTCTCCCGACAGATGGGAAAGGGCGACATCCCTCGCACGAGACTCCCTCATTTGCTGACTTTCCTTCTGCTAGCAATACAACATGCGCAGCCTCCTCCAATGGATGCTCTTTTATTTCATGAAGAATCCGCGCAGGTGATAGAGGTTGAAGACAATGACGACCTTCTGTAGTTTTTTCGGGGGAAGCGTCAGAAACTAAGCCCCTCCCAAAGTCAAGTGCAGCCTTCTTGAAACATCCAATTGCACGATACTGCTCCCTCCGCACCGATCCTCTCTGCTCCACCATCCCCCAAGGATCAAGCTGCTCCAAATATAGGAATGGAAGATGTTCATCTCGGTGATACGGTCGTTCAGCCAGAGCCTCACTCTAAGGAGCAATCACCCGACACTGTCACCGAGGTTGTGCAACTCGCGGAGAAAGCACAAACTGAGGAAGTGATGGTGCAATCAAATGTACAACCTATTATGGTAACAACCCTTGCCGTGCCGTCTTCACCCAAAAATCCACCTCCTCCTTTGTCTCCATCCAAAGTGCCTTTGCCACCTAGCCCTCCTCCTTCACCGCGACATTCGGTAGCCCTTTGCCATTCCCAACCCATCCCTTCTTCTCCCGATTACTCTCCCCCTTCTTCTTCTGCCATCGTTTCGGCTAATCCCTCTCCGCCCATCTCTACCTCCACCGTCCCTCACTGCTTGGCTCAACTAGCCCAAATCGGCAGTAACCTTGTTCACCTTTCCAAGCATCTCCCTTACCAACTACAAGGTGCCCATCAGTCCCTGTGTACGGAGTATCAATCCAAGGTCGATCTACTTGAAGGAGACATCACACCCCTCCAGGAAGAAGTTTTGGCAGCCAAAGTGGATGCAAGCCTATTGCACAAGCAGTTCCAAATCTTACAAGGACGGTTGATAGAGAAAGATGCCATCATCGTAGCTCGTGATGCGGAGATCAATCAACTCAAGCAAACAATGATTGACAAGGAGAACTCTATGCGTGCATTAGGAAATGAGTTAGACACCACTCGTAGTCAGTTCCTTACGGTCGAGCAGGCTTATCAAGTGCGAGTCGATAAAGCATTACAAACAGAGACAGAGTTGAAGCAAGTCACTGAAGAACTCTTCCAAAAAATCCGGTCACTGGAAGAGGAAATAGGTTGGACCATTTAACTTAAGAAGGAGGTCAAAGCTATCTAGAATGAAAGGCAAGATTTCTTTAAAACAATGCAGTTTCAATCACAAGAGCTCAAACGACGAGAGAAACAACTTGCTATCTAGCAAGAATGCTTATCTTGCATCGATACATAGATTGCCAAAATGAAATTACCCCTCATTGCAGAATCAAGCTCACATTTTACTATCTCAAGTTATCGCTTGCAGCTCTGTGTGGACTCATGCACACCTGGTTGAACGTCAGATTTTGCAAGAGATGCTAGAATCCTTAAAACAAAAAATCTCCCACACCTTTAAATTAGCTAGAACCATGTATATACAAGGCATCATTGATGATTCTTAAATCTTGTAATTTTCCCTGCTCGGTTCGAGTCCACCATGCGTGCTAGTGTCAGGCTACCAGAATATTATCCAGTAGATTAATTGTAATTAGGAAAAGTCACGTACTAAAAGGGTGTCATGCAAAATGTTGTAACGTCTTTCTGATAAATAGAGCAGTGTGTGGAAGAGACGACAAACGTGTCGTCAGACTGTTTTGCTTGGGCGATCGACTAGAGTTGCTTCTGTCACGAGTTTATTCAATTGTGGTGTCATCTGTGTTGGTATTGGTAAAGGTTCAGTATTGAAGTGAATAAGGTACTGCGTTAACATCTTATTGTGTTGTGAGTGAAGTGCGAGTATAACAGTAATATTAAATGAAGAGTAGAAGTTCTACGTATGTGGTTGCGGTGATCATTAAGAAATTGTTATGCACTGGAGTGGTAGTTGAATCTGTTGAAATTGTCAGATGTTAATGAATGATTGGGGAAAATACATAAAGGGACTTTGTATTACAGACCCCTGACCATCCCAAGAACCCACGTATAGATGAGTTAACAAATTAGATTAACCATAAAGATTAACAAGTGGTCATTCGGCAAGGTGCAAAGGTCTCATCAAAATCAATGGCTCTCTCTTGAGCATAACATTTTGCAACAAGCCTAGCCTTATACCTGTCAAGTGTTCCATTAGGATTATGTTTCAACTCATATACCCATTTAGTACCGATGGCCTTTTTCCCTAGATGCAAATCACATAAAGAGTAGGTACCATTCTTCATAATAGCATCATATTTTGATTGCATAGTAGCCATCCAAATTTTTGAATTTTGTGTGTTATCAAAAGAAATAGGATGATTTTCATCGCAAAGATTAGAGGCATACATTGCATAGAAATTCAATGCAAAGAAGCACTATGAGAGCATGATCTTCTATGGCATGATAGAGCTGCATCTAATTTGCTATCCATCAAAGTCTACAACAACCATTTAGGCATAGTTTTAGCCTCTTCTATGTTAGTCCTCTCATAAAAAAGTGCATCATGTAAATATGTATAAAAAATGGAATGATCTACATCATCATGTGGAACCTATAAAGGTTGAGAAATTACCATATTTAGATCACATCATGACTAACCAAAATGTGGTTAGTCTATGGATGACATACATGATAGCCTTTACTTTTAGAACTATACCCAACAAAAATACATTTCATTGCCTTATCATCCAACTTCCTATGTTACTTGGGAACTAATTTGTATGCTAGACAACCAAATACACGCAGATGAGCAAGAGATGGATTTCAACCATGCCAATCCTCATATGGAGTGATAGATTGCAATGATTTGGTGTTGCACCTATTAAGTATATATATTGCATACATAACAATGTCAAGCTAGAAGCTATGTGATAAAGCTTGACTTCTGACCATACACCTTACCATCTCCATGAGAGATGTGTTTTTTAGTTCAAAAACTCGATTATAATGAGGTGTACACATCACTGTGCACTGATAATTTATACCACGTTCACCAAAAAATGCATTAGAAGACATGTATTTCCCCCTCCCCCTCACGATCAGAACAGAGGGTGCCCAATTTACATGCTGATATATTTTCAACCATAACAAGAAACTATTTGAAGCATACAAACAAATCAAACTTTTCTTTTGATGGATACACCCATGTGTTCCTAGAATAATCATGAATAAAAGTCACGAAGTGAAGGTAGTTCCCAAAAGAAGGTCTCTACGTAGGACTAGAGACATCATTATGAACAAGCTACGATTTATGAGCAACTCGAACTCAACCATCTTCAAGGAAGGAAGAACCTTGAATTTAGCCCAAAATAGAACATTCACAGATACTATTACAACGGGTCTCAAGTTTTACAGAGAGGACACCATTTCATATTTTTGGAGGTGTAGTGAAATAGCATAAAACAAAGTGTGCATGCCAAAGCTTTGCATCTGAGATAGCCTGAGAATCTTGTACTACACATGTTGAATCATTCATAGATTTTGCATAGTTTATGAGCTTATACAACCCATGAAATAAAATGCCAAACGTAATAATAACACTTCCATTTGACACATCATGAATAGTACATGTGTCATTAACAAGTTTGACAACTAAGCCGATCTTAGCTAATGATGAAATTGACAACAGATCTTTCTTGAACCCTAGCATAAGCAAAACATCTGATAATGTGAATGTACTACCATCAACAATAGTGAGAAAGATCTTGCCCAATCCCATTACAAGACAAGACGAGTTGTTAGCGCATGTGATAGTACTCACTAGAGAAGCATGCTCAAGTGAGCTGAAGAAACTATGCTATGAGGTTATATGTTTGGTTGCACCACTCTCAAAGTACCAAACATCTGCATCTACCTCTAGACACTATGCTATGAGGTGATATGTTTGGTAGCACCAATATGAAAGTACCAAACATCTGAGTCTACTCTAGAGATACACTAGTCATGAGAAGATGGGTCATAGCTATGTACAAGAGTAAATGCCTATTCTTCATTCATTCTGAACAAGATTAGCAAACTCTATTTTAGGTGTAGAGGCCTATGCAATAGTCATTCCAAACTCTTTCTCCTTTGCATTTTTTGAAGCCAGTTTTGGACAACCCTTTGTGACATGATCATTTCCCAATATTTGCAAAATTGTTTCTGCTTATTTGTTTCCTTTTATCTTTGTCTCCCTTCTTCACTTAATATACATGTTCTATCTAAACCGATCTTCACGCAACAAAAGAGAGATTAACTCCTCAAATGTTAAGGCATTTGGATTGCATTTCATCATCAATTGAAGAGTAGAAGCAAAACTCTTATATGAATCTAGGAGACCATTAAGAATAGTGTACACAAGTGAACTATATGGTAAAACTTCATCAACAAAAATCAATTGTTTCTTCAAATCTTTGATCTTTTCAAAGAAGTGTCCATGGAATCTCCTTCATTCATGTGCTCACTCTCCAATTTTTGTTGGAGGTAAGCAACACGAGCCTCATTTCTTGCCTGGTCTAAGGTTATAAGTGTATCCCAAGCATCCTTTATTTTCTTGCAAGAGCAAGTATGCGGGATAATGGCCTGTTTGATAGATAAATATGTTGGAAAAAATGTCCCAAAAGCTTAGTTTGGTAGTCATATGAACAATTTGCTGTAGAATTTCTACAAGGAAAAAAGGCAAACATGCTGGCTAAAGAAAGTCGGTCCCATACCTGTGATACATGATCGAATCCCGTCGCACAACAAAATGTGAATCTTTTTAGAGATCATATTTTTGGAAAAGCTTTTATGTGAAAGTTGATTTGGCATCGAGTAGCTAAAATTAGTGAGGTGAGGAGCATCGTGTGGTACCACTGTTTCGTAGCGATGAAGCTTTATTGATTTATTGCTTTGTTTTTCTTGGGCACTCAAATATTATATAAAGAGGTATAGTCTCATTGTTAAGATATCGCACATCCAACCTTTCTTAAGTGAAGTCAGAGGTTTTTCCTACCAAAGGACAATTGGTTCTCTTCTATAATGCTAAGTCTAATCGTTCAGCAGACAAGTTCAAGCTTCGATGGTTTGGTCCTTACCGTATTGAAGATGAGGTCGGCCCCGCTACTTTTCAGTTATCCACTTTAACTGGTACTCTTCTACCTAAATCCATAAATGGATCGAAACTTTGTCCGTATTATGCAACATCTTCCTCATCTTGATTATTTATTTGTATTTTATTCTCTGCTCGGTTTATGTCGGTGTTGTTGCTTGACTCCTCTTTCCATTACGCGCGTTTCGGTTGACCATCTGATCGTAATATTCCCGTTTTATTACATAACCATGATTAGCCACCGCACTCAATGTCTGGGATTTCGTTAATGTGTGCATGTCATCATTATGCATGCATATTCTCAACCACTGGTGATGATTGTGTTTTCTACCGTGCTTCCATTCGGTGTTTTTAGTTAATCACGATCTTCTCCCTCTTTCTCACTATTGTGTTTTTGCATTCTGCGTGTTCTGTGTTGTCTTCTACACTCGTGTTCTGTTGCTCGCCATGGAAGCTTTATCAAATATCACTATTTTTTGTGCTAGCCTCGTCTTCGAATTGAGCGAGTTTTTGCGCACACATGGGCTTTTAGCATTCTCCGAATCGCCATGGCATTCGGTTGAATGTCACCCATTCTTTGCGCATATCATCTCTGCTATAGTCGACACTCCTGCAATAGAAACTTGTTGGCCGCTCGCCTATCTCAACCTGTGCATTGTTGTAACCCTAAACACCATCATCGAGGGATTCGATCTCCCTCACGAGGGTAGTGTAGATGTGCCTCTCCTACCAATGATGACCATGAAGTAGCTCTTCCCGCATCAGTCCTCCAATGAATTTGCTATTATATGTCGCCTTGAACCGGAGTGCTCAGCCCTACAATTCCTGGTGGCTGCACTCAACCTCCAAAAATGCACCTACAGTATCTCCCAATCGTTTTATTTCATGACCGATGCCGCTACATGTGAAGCGGTTAATTGGGATTTTTTCTTCTTCCGACGCATTCACCGAGAATGTCAAGCGGTCTCCTGACAAATGGCGAAGGGCGACATCCCTCTCTTGAGACTCCCTCATTTGCTGACTTTCCTTCTCCTGGCGATTCAACATGCGCAACCTCCTCCAATGGATGCTCTTTTATTTCACGAAGAATCCGCGCAGGTGATAGAGGCTGAAGACAACGATGACCTTCTGTAGTTTTTTCGGGGGAAGCAACACAAACTGAGCCCCTCCCAAAGTCAAGTGCAGCCTTCTTCAACCATCCAATTGCAGGATACTGCTCCCTCCGCACCGATCCTCTCTGCTCCACCATCCCCTAAGGATCAAGCCACTCTAGATACGGTAATGGAAGATGTTCATCTCGGTGATACGGTCGTTCAACCACAGCCTCACTCTCAGGGGCAAGCACCCCACACCGTCACGGAGGTTGTGCAACTCGCGGAGAAAGCGCAAACTGAGGAAGTGATGGTGCAATCAGATGTACAACCTATTATGGTAACAATGCTTGCCCTATTGTCTTCACCCAAAAATCCACCTCCTCCTTTGTCTCCATCCAAAGTGCCTTTGCCACCTAGCCCTCCTCCTTCACCATGACATTCGGTAGCCGTTTGCCATTCCCAACCCATCCCTTCTTCTCCCGATTACTCTCCCCCTTCTTCTTCTGCCACCGTTTCGGCTAATCCCTCTCGGCCCATCTCTACCTCCAGTGTCCCTGACTCCTTGGCTCAACTAGCCCAAATTGGGAATTACCTTATTCACCTCTCCAAGCATCTCCCTCACCAACTACAAGATGCCCATCAATACCTGTGTACGGAGTATCAATTCAAGGTCGATTTACTTGAAGCACACATCACACCCCCCCAGAAGAAATTTTGGCAGCCAAAGCGGATGCAAGCCTATTGCAGGAGCAGCTCCAAATCTTACAAGGACAATTGACACAAACAGATGCCATCATCGTAGCTCGTGATGCGGAGATCAGTCAACTCAAGCAAAAAATGATTGACAAGGAGGATTCTATGCGTGCATTAGGAAATCAATTAGACACCACTTGTAGTCAGTTCCTTACGGTCGAGCAGGCTTATCAAGTGCGGGCCGATAAAGCATTACAAACAGAGACAGAGTTGAAGACAGTCACTGAAGAACTCTTCCAGGAAAGCCAGTCACTGGGAGAGGAAATAGGTCGGACCATTAAACTTAAGAAGGAGGTCGAAGCTATCCAAAAGGAAAGGCAAGATTTCTTTGAAACAATGCAGTTTCAATCACAAGAGCTGGAACGACGAGAGAAACAACTCGTTATCTAGCAGGAATGCTTATCTCGCATCGATACATAGATTGCCAAAATGAAATTACGCCTCGATGCTGTGCTCGCAAACGACTTCTACATCCAAGAAGCATTTTTACAGAATAAAGCTGACATTTTACTATCTCAAGTTATCGCTTCCAACTCTGTGTGGACTGATGCACACTTGGTTGAACCTCGGATTTTGCAAGAGATGCCAGAATCCTTAAAACAAAAAATCTCCACGCACCTTTAAATTAGCTAGAACCATGTATATACAAGGCATCATTGATGATTCTTAAATCTTGTAATTTTCCCTGCTAGGTTCGAGTCCACCGTGGGTGGTAGTGTCAGGCCGTAGGAATATTATCCAGTAGATTAATTTTAATAAGGAAAAGTTGTGTACTGAAAGGGTGTTGCACAAAACATTGTAACATCTTTCTGATTAATAGAGCAGTGTGTGGAAGAGACGACAGATGTGTCGCTGGACTGTTTTGTTTGGGCGATCGACTGGAGTTGCTTCTGTCACGAGTTTATTCATTTCTGGTGTCATCTGTATTGGTATTGGTAAAGGTTCAGTATTGAAGTGAATAAGGTACTGCGTTAACATCTTATTGTGTTGTGAGTGAAGTGCGAGTACAACAGTAATATTAAATGAACAGTAGAAGTTTGACGTATGTGATTGCAGTGATCATTAAGAAATTGTTATGCGCTGGAGTGGTAGTTGAATCTGTTGAAATTCTCAGAAGTTAATGAGTGATCGGTGAAGATACATAAAGGGCCTTTGTATTATAGACCCCTGACCATCCCAAGAACCCACGTATAGATCAGTTAACAAATTAGATTAACCATAAAGATTCGGCAAGGTGCAAAGGTCTCATCAAAATCAATGCCTCTCTCTTGAGCATAACATTTTACAACAAGCCTAGCCTTATACCTATCAAGTGTTCCATTAGGATTATGTTTCAACTTATATACGCATTTAGTACGAATGGCCTTTTTCCCTAGATGCAAATCACATAAAGACTAGGTACCATTGTTCATAATAGCATCATATTTTGATTGCATAGTAGCCATCCAAATTTCTGAATTTTGTGTGTTAACAAAAGAAATAGGCTCATTCTCATAGCAAAGATTAGAGGCATACATTGCATAGAAATTCAATGCAAAAGAAGCACTATGAGAGCATGATCTTCTATGGCATGATAGAGCTGCATCTAATTTTCTATCCATCAAAGTCTACACCAACCATTTAGGCATAGTTTTAGACTCTTCTATGTTATGCCTCTCATAAAAAAATGCATCATGTAAATATGTATAAAAAATGGATTGATCTACATCATCATGTGGAACCTATAAAGGTTGAGAAATTACCATATTTAGATCAAGACTTGATTTTCCACCTATAAAAAGAGGTAGGAAAGTGTCACACACATCTTTGGAGCTAACTAATGTCTCTTCATTAGGGCAAAAACGGCCGAAAAGGGGCTGTTTGCTAATGAGAGATTAAGGAAATTGACAAATAGCATCTTTCCACGTGTACAAGAATATAACATTGCTGTCTCTTTTAACCGTATGGAGAATTTCTTTTTTTAATACAATTTTCTCTCAAAGCGCCGCTAAAGTGATGAAGAGTCTCATATTCAGTGTACAATTTTTCGGTTTGATGCAAAAAAAGATACTTTTGCACACTACACAAAACATATTCTCGAATTTCCAAGAAGGAATTGATTTTTGAAGATACGAAATATTTTTGGGTTCACAAAATGTCATTATCATTCAACGATAGGGTTTACATCAAATCAAAAGTTTCCACGTGTACAAAGCCTTTTTCTCTATAAATACTGCCAAAATTTGTGAACGTCGGTTTCTCGCTTTGAACATTCTTCTTCTCCTAAGTTCAAATGGCTTCTTCTTCTCGTCGTCCTTCCAATCGTGTAACTTCATGTGAGGTTTACAACAGAAGAGAGGATTCTTTGTGGAAACCTCTTTCCGTGAAAGTACATGACTGGGTAACTATGCTTCCTAGCTGTAGAGGTGCCCATAAAGTCAAGCGTGCCAAAAGAGACAACACAAGAAACCATTGGAAGGGACGTATTCTCAGTTTCAAATTAAAGAGATGCGGTTGGTTTGCACGAGTACAACATGTGTACACCGCTAAGGATCTTGTTCTAGAAAATCATCTGCAATTCCCTTCGTACTGTAAGTGAAGTTTGACAATGCTCTTCTATCATTCCAGTTGATTTTGTATAATAAAACATATGTTTTTGTTACTGCAGATATCTTTCCTTCCAATATTGTGGAATGGCAACCTGTTGAATGTTTAACAGGAACATTCAGAGTTCTTCATAAGGAATATGCAGAACTCATGTATGCAGAGAGATCTGTTCAATTTTTCAATAGCATAGAGTTATTTGTCCATTATGCAGATTATCAAGTGCCGTCAGGGAGGAGTTCTTATGAAATTCTTGTACATGTACCTGGTCCTTGCATCTCTTCATTAGATTTGGATGCTCCTGATCATTCAACAGTTTCAAGTTTTCTCTGCAAAATTAAATTTGACATCCAAAAGGCAATGTCAGCAGGCCGAATTTTGAGAAGGATAAAGATTCAATGGTTTTTGCCTATTCATGTCTTTGTAACATGCTTTAAAAACATGTTATTACAGAAAACAAAAACAATGTGGTTGAATAGGAGAGTCTCTATTTCAGAGATTGATGATGTTTTAGGTAGGGAATGGGATAGCAAAGAAGTTCAAAAGCTAGGTGACATTATTTTATGTAAAGTTAGTCCCAATTCTCTTTCAATCTCATATCAGATATGTCGACAATCTCTGGTTCTAGGATATGACTATAGAAGGTGGAAAAAAAAGCTTGGACTTTGGATAGCCTTGGACTCAGAGGAGAGCTATCCAGAATTTGAGTTAGAAGTATTGACTCATCCAGATTTTCAATCAAGGAAAATAATTGTCACTACAAATTGGAATCTCAGAAATGTAAGGGAGCTTCTAGAATACCTTGATGAGGTATCATCTCAGTGTAGATTCTCAATTGATGATGCAATAGTTAACATTAGATCAGGGAAATCATTATCTTGCATAAGTTGCCTGCCACCAAGGGTGATTAAGTTCCAACCTTTAAGATTGGTGCACATTAGTCTCAGTTAAATAATTTGATTCTATCCAACTTTTCTGTCCTCAAGTAATGCAAGAGAAATTATCATGGTACACAAAAAGTAATATAAGAGAGTGTGGAGAACCTGGTGCAAATTCCAATCCAAGGTTTGGTATTTCAGTATTAGAAGAGCATGTTTTAAGGCATAAAACAGAGGAGACGAGATAAGTGAAGACGACCGATGCAAGCGACTAGTGCAATTTGAAATTGTCCGATGGCCCTTATCGCTTAGATCAGTCGTGTTAGCAAACTACCGCGAGAGACTTCAAGAAGTGACCTTGCGTAAAGATTTGACTTACGAGTATAAAAACAACTAGCAACAGCAATGAAATGGCTAATACGACCGATGCAAGCGATAGGGGCAATCCAAGATTCTCCGATTCCCCGTATCGCTTGTATCGGTCGTGTCCTCTTAATTCTTTATGTCCTTCTGTATCTTCTCCAATTTAAACTTTCCAACAGGAATGAAGTAAGAAACCCACAATGCATTCATATTTGTGACATTAATAAATTTAATTGGACCATGCAATGAACTTTTGTTTGACTCTCAAGAGGTTCAATACAACTGTATATTTCTCAAACATATAAATATTGTAAAGGCAAATAAATACGGTTACAGTGACCATCTTCCAGATGAAGATTGGCATAAGTACATACAATTTGTACATAAATAAATCTTCCAACCTTGGTTGGTTTTACAATTGATTTCAATCTAAGACTCAAAAATGATTTAACCCTTTTCTATCCTTTTTGGAGCCCTGCTTTCTCTGTTGCTTTTGTCCCTTTTTGGAGCTTTCAGCTTGACTCTTTTTGTTGTTCCCATGCTTTAGTGGTGAGTGAAGAGGAAGCCCTTTCTTTTTATCTTCAAACTGTTTTTTATCAGGTGGAGGGGGTGGAGGTGAGTCTGGATCATGTGGGCAAATTGCATGTTTCATGATACTATTTATTGCTCTCTCTCTGATCAAGATGATCCATGCATTTGGGTAGTCTGATAAATTCAATTCAGGACTGTAGAACCTTCTTTCCAAGAATCTTACAGCATTTGCAATCACTCTCCAGCCACATGATGTTGAGTCTCTCTGCAATGGCACATGAATTTGGCTGCATCCAAATTGCTTTTGTTCATTCATTTTAGCAATTCCAGGAAAAGTCTGACCAATATGCATCTTGAGAAGCTTTGCAGCACTGCATTGTAAAGTGAAAATCAGAATGGATGGCATGGCTTTAAAATAGAGAACAACAAAATGTATAGTAACTTACACTTTGCAATTCCCATGCTGTGATGGAAGAGAATTGAGGAAAAGAGCTTGATATGCATTGAAGTCCACAATAATCAAACTCCAATGGCCCCTGTCAATGAGTTGCATGTAAATATACTTTCTTAAATGAAACAAATATGTTTCCAAAATGAAGATGAATACTTACTTTTCAATATATGGGTAAATAACACATTCTACCTCTTCTGTAAAATCCTGTAGAAAGGACTTGGCATCTCCATGTTTATACAAAAAACAGTGTGTCACCAGAGGATCTAAAATAAATACTTTTCTTTGAACCGCTTCCTCACATTGTTGAAGAAGAACCCTACAAATCAAGAAATAAAAATGCAGTTAAGGAACTAGGAAATTATGCAAAATAAAAGCATTTTAAGGCCTCTAGATATACATGAGTGAAATGTTGACCACACTATCTGATATTTCAACATGAAACTCCGTCAACATTTTGTTGTCTTCAGGTCTAATGTCAAGAAACAATTCATTTTGCCATGGCATTGCAACATTAACTATTACCTGCCCATCTCCTTTCTTGAGGAGCTCTTTATTTGCTTTCTGTAACTTTTGAATCTTGGTTAAGATGACACTTTCCTCTGTAAATAATCCCTGCTTTTTCCTCTCCTCCTCACTATTTGCTTTAGTTCTAGTTTCATGATCATGAGTGACTTGAGCGTTGATCTCTTCAATGACAACTGTTGCTTTGGGTGCTCGAGCTGGAGGTATATTTAAAATATCGAAGAATTTTTTATTGTGGTGATCAATAGGAACCAGAGCTTTATCAAATTTATATCTTATTCTTGAAACAATAACATAATCCTTCGCCATTAGTGTTACCCTATGAGAATGAGCAGCACATAAGTAGGCATCATTCATAAAATCAATAGCAAAGTCCTCTGCAGCTTCTTGCAGGCATAGCAGTGCTTGAGTTTGCCACCTCACATTGACAAAGGATGAGGTCTTCATCAAAGAACAGAGGTTGGCTGAGATCTGCTTGACAACTCTCATAAATGGAAGTCTTGGGATCAACAATCCCACAGACTTTTGAGCTCTTCTAATTTCCCTCAAGGACTTTACATGGTACTTGACTCTTTTTTTGAAGGCTTGTCTGGCACATTGGCTTGAACCTTCTGGGAATTTTGCTCCTGGGCATTTTGGTCCTGACCCTCAGGGTACAACTTCCTTGCTGTCTTTTTGGTTCTAGCCATACTATGCACAAAATCAGAGTCTTTAGGCAAGGAATTAGGAAAAGTGGAAACTTACTCTCAAAAAGCTATGATCAATGACTCTTTCCACTGTCAAAACTTACTCTCAAAAAGCTATGGTCAATGACTCTTTCCACTATTAGAGGCACGACCGATGCAAGCGATAGCAGTCATCCGAAAATGCCCGGATGTCCCTGATCGCTTGCATCGATCGTCTTTAAATTTATCATCAAATATCAATAAAATATATCTTACAATGCAAAATACTCAATTATCACTAAGAAAAAGATAATTGGAAAACTATAATCAATGACTCGTTCCACTGTAAGAGACACGACCGATCCAAGCGATAAGAGTCATCCGTAAATGCCCGGACGTCCCTCATCGCTTGCATCGGTCGTCCCTGAATTCATCATCATATTTCAATAAATAGAAGTTAAAATAAAGGTAACAATGCGTTATACTCAAGCATCACAAAGGAAACCAAAATTTGCAACAACCCATCCCTTCTTCTCCCGATTACTCTCGCCCTTCTTCTTCTACCACCGTTTCGACTAATCCCTCTCGGCCCATCTCTACCTCCAACATCCCTGACTCCTTGGCTCAACTAGCACAAATCGGGAATTACCTTATTCACCTCTCCAAGCATCCCCCTCACCAACTACAAGATGCCCATCAGTCCCTGTGTACGGAGTATCAATCCAAGGTCAATTTACTTGAAGAAGACATGACACCCCTCCAAAAAGAAGTTTTGGTAGCCAAAGCGGATGCAAGCCTATTGTAGGAGGAGCTCCAAATCTTACAAGGACAGTTGACAGAGAAAGATGCCATCATCGCAGCTCGTGATACAGAGATCAGTCAACTCAAGCAAACATGGATTGACAAGGAGGATTCTATGGGTGTGTTGTAGAGCTAAAGAGAGCACAAGGCAGAGAAAAAGACGGGCCCCAAAATTTTTCCGATTTGGACACCATATTTTTATCATAATCATTCTTGTAATATATTTTCCGTTGTAAATGCACTAGAGGAGTCCTATAGATGCATCCCCACAGAAGATTAGAAACTTACCCATGTAAAATAGTAGGAAATCAGTCTTTAGTGAATAAAGTGCCGGTCTCTTGTGTGAAAGGACCATTTTTAGGGCACAAGTATATAAGTCAATTGGTGACTCTCTGTAAAGACTTTTGGCCATTTTGAGAATCAAGAGCACAAAAATTCGAATTTGTGTCTTCTCCTCTCTGTATCTTCTTCTTAATGAGCTTGTGTGCATGTGTGTTGCTTGGAAAGAGTGTTAGGAAGTGTTGTCTATCCATGAAAGTGTTTGTTTGCTGTTGTTAAGGTGTGTGCGAAGTGTAGGAAGTGCTGAAGTGTAGGAAGGTTTTCCCGCGACTCAGTATTTTGCTCATAACTTGAAGTAGGAGCGTCAAAATTGAGTGAGACTACTGCCATTGGAAGAGTCTTCTTGAGAGCTTCGAAACGCATATGCTATTTGCTATATTTGGAGTTTGGAGCTGAGAGAAAAGCTTGATTTACTATTGGCTACTGCACCAAGTATCGTGACACCATAACTGACAGTTGAAGCTTGTTTGGATTAGTCTTTGCCTTGTTTGCACTCTTTGAGTAGTTCATTTGCATTGATCATCTGTTGAATGCATGTCCTCATACACTCGGCTAGGTTTGTATACTCATCGGATTGATAATTAAAGCGTGAATCCCCACTATATGCACTTGAGGGGGATTGAGGTATAGTCTCTTTCTCCACAAGTCCCTAAGTTGGTGCTTAGGTTGCGCCGTTGCCGGGGAGTGTCGAATCAAACCGAGGCATTCGTGTGATGGTAAGTAGCTTTTTGGCATTGAAGCGAGAGGTGGAGTAATGATCTTCTCTTCTTTGGTAAGTCACTTTCAGCCGCACTTACTACTTCTCATTCTTGGAGTGTGTGTAGTGAGTTGTTAGTCTAGGAAGTGTGTGGAGTGAGTAGAATAGGAGCAGTAGGAAGTTAGGCTAGATTCCATTCTCTTTTCTCTATGTTCTTTCAGCCTTTTAACTAGGAAGAATTTTTCAAAAGTATAAAAACCCAAAAACTTGCCTTTTGGACTTCACTTGTTTGCAAAGCGAGTATCGTGAGAATTGGAGAGCAAATATCGCGATCGTGAGCAGGGTTGTGAAGCGACACAGATTTAGAAAGGGTTGTAGAGGAGGGAAGAGTAGCTTCCAAGGTAAGCAGACTCACCTCTTACTCATAGATTCTCAGGAAATCAAGTTTTTCAGAACAAAACGATCTGCGTTAGGTATCGTGGAAGACTTACAAGGGGTAAAAAGTGTGTTTTGAGTGATACAGGGAGTGAGGAAAGGGTAGCAGAGCATAGAAAACAATTGTCTTGAATCAAAATCAGAAAATCTAGCAAAAAATTTGAAAAAGGGTCAAGTATCGTGTTCTCCTGCGGTCGAGTATCGCGATACCTGACAAGTATCGTGATCTCCTGTGGTTGAGTATCGCGATATTTCCCTAGAAGATCGAGTATCATGTTCTACCGATCGCGATACTTGCCAAAGATCGTGTATCGAGTATCGTGTTCTACCGATCACGATACTTGCCAAAGATCGTGTATCGTGTTCTACCGATCGCGATACTTGCCAAAGATCGTGTATCGAGTATCATGTTCTACCGATCGCGATACTTGCCAAAGATCGTGTATCGAGTATCGTTTCCACTCAGGTATCGAGTATCGTGAGAGTCGGATATCGTGTATCGTCTTTCTTGAAGTATCGTGTATCGTGTCCTGTTAAGTATCGAGTATCGTCTTTGGGAGTATCGAGTATCGTGATCATTCAAGTATCGTGATCGTGCATTCACCGATCGCGATACTTGTTACAGATCGTGTATCGTGGTTGTCCAAGTATCGTGTTTATCAAAGTATCGTGTATCGTGTCCTGTTAAGTATCGAGTATCGTCTTTTTGGAGTATCGTGTATCGTTTTTAGCCAAAGGTCGTGTATCATGAAATTTTGGAGTCAAGTATCGTGACCTGAAAGTTTCTTTTTCAGTTATTTTTCCAACCAAATTCCTCTAGAATTCTGATCCATAGTAAGGAAATCTAGAAGATAGAGGTTAGCAAGGGCTGATCAGAGCTGTTAAGTGGATGAACCTGAGATCTGGAAGAACCCTAGGAAGCCAAAGAAGTGTAATCTCTTTTGTAGGTAGTGTAGCCGAGCCAAGTAGCCGTTCACATTACTCGGAGACCTCCAGTGAGTCAGAGGAAGAAATTCCTATGGCTTCAGAGGATATGCAGAACACAGTACCAATGATGGGCATGATGTCAATTATTGAGGGAGAGTACCGGACCTCTTTAGAATATGTGACCACCAACCAACATGAGATACCCATATACTTGGATGGTTTGAACAGATCAGTGGCCAGACTAAAGAAGGCTCCAGAGGCTTACATAGTGCCTAGGCCAGCAGTCAAGTATGCAGGAGGATTTTACATGGACAAAAGAGATATTCAGTATGTTGTCACGGAACACCCTGAAAACATTAATGAACTTGGGGAAGAAAACAATGCTTCAAACCTAAATGGAGAGGGGAATGAAGAGCAAGTAAATACTCCTAGAGGGAGATCTACTGTTGCTAGAGTGTGGAGAGGAGACCTGATCCCACAAGATGACTCCCTAATGGATGTATACTTGATCAATGGAATGGAGCCTCTCCTTAGAGCACATTCTTCAATATTGGCTCCATTGGCTAGTAATGAACCATATGACTCATCTTACGACCACAGTCAAGGAGCATATCCCAATTATGAAAGCTATATGATAGAATATGGACAACTGTACGAACCATATGCCTATGGCATGGAAGTACCAGATAGTTCCTACGGATATGAGCAGGACTATGTGTCATTAATGTACACAACCCCTAGAGCAACCATACCACCCCGACCCATGAACAGACCGCCTGTGCCCAGAGGACCATGCTACAGATGTGGAGGTGATCATTATATCAGAGAATGTACATTGCCAAACCCACCACCACCACAACGATTCTGGGAAGGCTACTGTAGTGATTGTGGTAAGGAACATCTTTTCAGAGATTGCCCCAAGAACCCTAACAAGGTTACATCCAACGTGCAAATCAATGTGATATAAGTAATCGAATCATCAGGGAGTGATAAGGAATACACTGTACCGTTGAAAGCAATAACTAGAGCCAAAGCTAGAGAGACCCCTGACAAAATTGAGGAAAACACTCAAAGCGATAGAGAAGTGAACACACCCACACCTCAGAGAGTTGAAGACAAGTAAAAGTGTTGTAAGTAAAAGAACACAAAGATGGAAGAACCGTAGAGATAGGATAAAAGAAAAGAAGTTATTGCAGAAGAAGGAAAATGAGAAGAGTGAACAAAACCCAAAAGAGGAACAGAAATTTGAAGAAGAAAATAAAAATGGAAAGCATAAAAAAGAAGAGGTAGGATCAGTTTTAGCAGATCCCATGCCTGAAGAATTAGCCATGTGGATTCAGGCATACAAGGCACGAATAAGAGCAGGACCTACCATAGAACAACATGAAAGAGAATATCCTAGAGGTGACCTAGAGAAAGAAAGGTTGGAGATCTGCAAAAAATTAATAGAAGTCCCTCAACAAACCTTAGAAAACCTGCGTTGCCATTACCCAATACCCGAATTTTTGAAAGAGAATTCCAAGAGTGCGTCATCACTAATGATCACGAAAAACCCGAAGCAAGTAAGACACAGAATGGCAATTATTGTGAGGATAAAAGGGGAGGATCCATTGTTCTTGAAGTAGAAGGGGAATGGCCTAAAGATTTGTGGGCAAGAGTCCAAGAACACATATGGAAGAAAGTGGAAGGAATTGAACCACCCTTTGAAGAACTAGAAGCAGAAGATGGAATAGAGGATTCAATACCTGAGTTGAATTCGAATGAGATATTACCAATTGATCCGAGTAACGAGGAAAATGATAGTGTGAAGGTTTTGCCAAATTACACAGGAGAGTACGAACATAATTCAGAATTGTATTGCATTCCCTCAATACGGAAAAATGAACCAAACCCATCAGTTCAAACATCGGATATCATACAACACCTTAGAAAGGTCAAAATCCCTTGTACCCTAACATTAGAAGAACTGTTGAAGGTTAAACCACATTTGAAGGAGAAATTAACCAGTCAATTGGAGATCAAGACGGAAGAAAAAGAGATATCTGATGAAGTAAACACAGTAAAGATCCCAGTGGATAAGGTAGGAGATTTTAGTGAGGGAGATGAAGGAAACACTTGCCTTCCAATTACTTATAGGGGTTATACCACCAAAGCCATCTTGGATTCCGGAGCTGGTGTAGGCATTGCTACTAGAGAAATCTGGGAGAAATGGGGAAAACCAGCTTTGAGACCAACGCGCATGAAGATACAAATGGCAGATGGAGGCAAGACAAATGTATCAGGCCTAGAGAATGTAAAACAAGAATTAAGAATAGGCCATCAAAACTGAACACCTGTTTAACAAATAGGTAAAACTGAGCAAGGGTTGCGTGCGGGGAAAAGAAAGTGAACAGGCTTAAATAATACAGCAAGGTCCAATCTGTGCAACCAGGACAAATCAGAGGACCACTAAAACGTAATGCAAGACTGATGAAGAGGCAACACTGACCGAAAGATGCATGCGGACAACAAACTAAAGACAAGAAGTAAAGCCTGTCAAGGGACGACAGAGACGAAGAGGGGGAGAGTGTTACAGAGCTAAAGAGAGCACAAGGCAGAGAAAAAGACGGGCCCCAAAATTTTTTCGATTTGGACACCATATTTTTATCATAATCATTCTTGTAATATATTTTCTGTTGTAAATGCACTAGAGGAGTCCTCTAGATGCATCCCCACAGAAGATTAGAAACTTACCCATGTAAAATAGTAGGAAATCAGTCTTTAGTGAATAAAGTGCCGGTCTCTTGTGTGAAAGGACCATTTTTAGGGCACAAGTATATAAGTCAATTGGTGACTCTTTGTAAAGACTTTTGGCCATTGTGAGAATCAAGAGCACAAAAATTCGAATTTGTGTCTTCTCCTCTCTGTATCTTCTTCTTTGTGAGCTTGTGTGCATGTGTGTTGATTGGAAAGAGTGTTAGGAAGTGTTGTCTATCCATGAAAGTGTTTGTTTGCTGTTGTTAAGGTGTGTGCGAAGTGTAGGAAGGTTTTCCCCTGACTCAGTATTTTGCTTGTAACTTGAAGTAGGAGCGTCAGAATTGAGTGAAACTACAACCATTGGAAGCGTCTTCTTGAGAGCTTCAAAACGCATATGCTATTTCCTATATTTAGAGTTCGGACCTGAGAGAAAAGCTCAATTTCCTGTTGGTTGCTGCACCAAGTATCGTGACACCATAACTGACAGTTGAAGCTTGTTTGGATTAGTCTTTGCCTTGTTTGCACTCTTTGAGTAGTTCATTTACATTGATCATCATTTGAATGCATGTCCTCATACACTCGGCTAGGTTTGTATACTCATCGGATTGATAATTAAAGCGTGAATCCCCACTATATGCACTTGAGGGGGATTGAGGTATAGTCTCTTTCTCCACAAGTCCCTAAGTTGGTGCTTAGGTCAACAGGGTGCATTAGGAAATCAGTTAGACACCACTTGTAGTCGGTTCCTTACAGTTGAGCAGGCTTATCAAGTGCTAGCCGATAAAGCATTACAAACAGAGACAGAGTTGAAGACAGTCACTGAAGAACTCTTCCAAAAAAGCCGGTCACTAGAAGAGGAAATAGGTCGGATCATTAAACTTAAGAAGGAGGTCGAAGCTATCCAGAAGGAAAGGCAAGATTTCTTTGAAACAATGCAGTTTCAATCACAAGAGCTCGAACGACGAGAGAAACAACTCGGTATCTAGCAAGAACGCTTATAATCGCATCGATACATAGATTGCCAAAATGAAATTACGCCTCGATGATGTGCTCGCAAACAACTTCTACATCCAAGAAGCATTTTTGTAGAACCAAGCTAACATTTTACTATCTCAAGTTATCGCTTCCAGGTCTGTGGGGACCAGTACACACCTAGTTGAACCTCAGATTTTGCAAGAGATGCTAGAATCCTTAAAACAAAAAATCTCCCGCACCTTTAAATTAGCTAGAACCATGTATATACAAGGCATCATTGATGATTCTTAAATTTTGTAATTTTCCCTGCTAGGTTCGAGTCCATCGTGCGTGCCAGTGTCAGGCCGCCAAAATATTATCCAGTAGATTAATTGTAATTAGGAAAAGTCACGTACTAAAAGGGTGTCGTGCAAAACATTGTAACGTCTTTCTCATTAATAGAGCAGTGTGTGGAAGAGACGACAGACGCATCATCAGACTGTTTTTCTTGGGCGATCGACTGAAGTTGCTTTTGTCACAAGTTTATTCAATTGTGGTGTCATCTGTATTGGTATTGGTAAATGTTCAGTATTGAAGTGAATAAGGTACTGCGTTAACATCTTATTGTGTTGTGAGTGAAGTGCGAGTATAATAGTAATATTAAATGAACAGTAGAAGTTCTACATATGTGGTTGCGGTGATCATTAAGAAATTGTTATGCACTGGAGTGGTAGTTGAATCTGTTGAAATTGTCAGAAGTTAATGAGTGATTGGGGAAAATACATAAAGGGCCTTTGTATTACAGACCGTTGACCATCCCAAGAACCCATGTATAGATCAGTTAACAAATTAGATTAACCATAAAGATTAACAAGTGGTCATTCCGCAAGGTGCAAAAGTCTCATCAAAATCAATGCCTCTCTCTTGAGCATAACATTTTGCAAGAAGCCTAGCCTTATACCTGTCAAGTGTTCCATTAGGGTGATGTTTCAACTTATATACCCATTTAGTACCAATGGCCTTTTTCCCTAGATGCAAATCACATAAAGACTAGGTACCATTCTTCATAATAACATCATATTTTGATTGCATAGTAGCCATCCGAATTTCTGAATTTTGTGTGTTATCAAAAGAAATAGGCTCATTCTCATCACAAAGATTAGAGGCATACATTGCATAGAAATTCAATGCAAAAGAAGCACTATGAGAGCATGATCTTCTATGGCATGATAGAGCTGCATCTAATTTGCTATCCATCGAAGCTACACCAACCATTTAGGCATAGTTTTAGCCTCTTCTATGTTAGCCCTCTCATAAAAAAGTGCATCATGTAAATATGTATAAAAAATGGAATGATCTATATCATCATGTGGAACTATAAAGGTTGAGAAATTACCATATTTAGATCAACACTTAATTGTCCACCTATAAAAAGAGGTAGGAAAGTGTCACACACATCTTTGGAGCTAACTAATGTCTCTTTAGTACATGAAAGTAATGGGTGAATTACATTTTCCACAAAAACAACATCATGACTAACCAAAATGTGGAGTCTATGAAGGAGAGACATGATAGCCTTCACATTTAGAACTATACCCAACAAAAATACATTTCATTGCCTTATCATCCAGCTTCCTACATTATTTGGGAACTAATTTGTATGATAGACAACCAAAGACATGCAGATGAGCAAGAGATGGATTGCAACCATGCCAATCCTCATATGGGGTGATAGATTGCAATGCTTTGGTGTTGCACCTATTGAGTATATATATTGCATACATAACAATGTCAAGCTAGAAGCTATGTGATAAAGCTTGACTTCTGACCATACACCTCGCCATCTCCATGAGAGATGTGTTTTTTATTTCAAAAACTCCATTCTAATGAGGTGTACACGTCATTGTGCACTGATGTTTTATACCATGTTCACCAAGAAATGCATCAGAAGACATGTATCCCCCCCTCCCCCTCACGATCAGAACAGAGGGTGCAAAATTTACATGCTGATATATTTTCAACCATAACAAGAAACTATTTGAAGCATACAAACAAATCAAACTTTGCTTTTGATGGATACATCCATGTGTTCCTAGAATAATCATGAATAAAAGTAACGAAGTGAAGGTAGTTCCCAAAAGAAGGTCTCTACATAGGACTAGAGACATCATTATGAACAAGCTACAATTTATGAGCAACTCGAACTCAACCATCTTCAAGGAAGGAAGAAGCTTGAATTTAGCCCAAAATACAACATTCACAGATACTATTACAATGTGCCTCAAGTTTTCACAGAGAGGACACCATTTCATATTTGTTTAATCATTCATAGATTTTGCATAGTTTATGAGCTTATACAACCCATGAAATAAAATGCCAGAAGTAATAATAACATTGCCATTTGACACATCATGAATAGTACATGTGTCACTAACAAGTTTGACAACTAAGCCGATCTTAGCTAATGCTGAAATTGACAACAGATCTTTCTTGAACCCTAGCATAAGCAAAACACCTGACAATGTGAAAGAACTACCATCAACAATAGTCAGAACAATCTTGCCAAATCCCATTACAAGACAAGAAAAGTTGTTAGTGCATGTGATAGTACTCACTAGAGAGGCATGCTCAAGTGAGCCGAAGAAACTATGCTATGAGGTTATATGTTTGGTTGCACAACTATCAAAGTACCAAACATCTAAGTCTACCTCTAGACATACACTATGCTATGAGTTGATATGTTTGGTAGC
This sequence comes from Ceratopteris richardii, assembly GCA_020310875.1. Taxonomy (NCBI): domain Eukaryota; kingdom Viridiplantae; phylum Streptophyta; class Polypodiopsida; order Polypodiales; family Pteridaceae; genus Ceratopteris; species Ceratopteris richardii. Next base: position 148,430,652 of record CM035418.1, on the reverse strand, counting down.
ACCAATATCAAAGTACCAAACATCTGAGGCTACTCTAGAGATACACTAGTCATGAGAAGATGGGTCATAGCTGTGTACAAGAGTAAATGCCTATTCTTCATTCTGAACAAGATTAGCAAACTCTATTTTAGGTGTAGAGGCCTATGCAATAGTCATTCCAAACTCTTTCTCCTTTGCGTTTTTTGAAGCCAATTTTGGACAACTCTTTATGACATGATCATTTCCCAGTATTTGCAAAATTGTGTCTTCTTATTTGTTTCCGTTTCATCTTTGTCTCCCTTCTTCACTTAATATACATGTTCTACCTAAACCGATCTTTGTGCAACAAAAGAGAGACTAACTCCTCAAATGTTAAGGCATTTGGATTGCATTTCATCATAAATTGAAGAGTAGAAGCAAAACTCTTATATAAATCTAGAGGACCATTAAGAATAGTGTACACAAGTGAACTATATGGTAAAACTTCATCAACAAAAATCAATTGTTTCTTCAAATCTTTGATCTTTTTCAAAAAAGTGTCCACGGAATCTCCATTCATGTGCTCACTCTCCAATTTTTGTTGGATGTAAGCAACACGAGCCTCATTTCTTGCCTGGTCTAAGGTTATAAGTGTATCCCAAGCATCCTTTATTTTCTTGCAAGAGCAAATATGAGGGATAATGGCCTGTTTGATAGAAAAATATGTTGGAAACAATGTCCCAAAAGCTTAGTTTGGTAGTCATATGAACAATTTGTTGTAGAATCTGTACAAGGAAAAAAAGCGAACATGCTAGTAAAGCAAGTCGGTCCCATACCTGTGATACATATCGAATCCCGTCGCACAACAAAATGTGAATCTTTATAGAGATCATATTTTTGGAAAAGCTTTTACGTGAAAGTTGATTTGGCACCAAGTAGCTAAAATCAGTGAGGTGACGAGCTTTTGAATAAGAATCGTGTGGTACCATTGTTTTGTAGCGATGAAGCTTTATTGATTTATTGCTTTGTTTTTCTTGGATACTCAAATACTATATAAAGAGGTATAGTCTCATTGTTAAGATATCACACATCCAACCTTTCTTAAGTGAAGTGATAGGTTTTTCCTACTTTCAAGAAGTTCTAAGCTATGGTTGAAAATGAAATTCAGTCAAAGATTTAGATTTTGAGAAGTGATAGAGGAGGAGAGTACATATCTAAAGACTTTAAGCCTTTTCTCGCAGACAAAGGTATCTCTCATTAACTCACTATTTCTTACATGCTAGAAAAGAATGGTGTTACAGAGAGGAAAAATAGGATACTTGTTGAGATGATGCATAGTATGATGTAATCCAAAAAGCTTTCTCCTGAGGTTTGGTTTGATACAGTACATACAACTAATCACATTCTGAGTAGATCTTCCACAAAAGCTTTAAAGGTTATCACACCTTAGGAATCTTATTATGGGAAGAAGCCCAATGTGAGTTAGTTCTAAGTCTTTGGTTCCCAAGCTTATGTTCACATTGAGAAGAAGGATCATGGTAAGATTGATGTAGAAGCCATTAAAACCATTTTTATTGGTTATGCAATTGAAAGCAAAGGATACAGATTCTATGTTCCAAATATAGGTGATATCCTACTCTCTCGCAATGCATATATTCCAGAAAGTTAGATTTATGATAAGAAGGAAGAGATTCCAAAATTCATAAAGGCAGACGACTATGCATTTTTTAGAAATTTGGATGTTTATATTCAGCCATACAAGGGGGCTGGTGAACCTACTCAAAACCTAAGAGATAAAGGTGAAAAGAGAGTTACATCACCTACATCAGTACCTATTCCACCATTAGTACATCTTGAAGTTCTACTTATGAAGTTGGAGAAGGTTCTAGAGTTCCAAAAGAAAGAAAAATTGAAGAACTAGAAAGGATACCACCACTTTTTAGGAATATGCCAAAGTCGTTATATCAAACCTAGAAGGATAGTGGTATAAAGGAATACATTGGAAGAACTAAAAGTCAGATAAGAAGACAACAAGGAGTCCAGGAAAATTATGCAAAACATTTTGAGAGTCATATATTTTAGCTCTTACTTCAATTGAGAATGGACGAGCTAGTGTTCAAGATGCACTACAAAATGATATCATTATCACAGGTCCCAAAGATTCAGATCTTTAGTTGTTCAAAGGACAACTTAAGCATACATTTGATGTAAAGGGCTTAGGTATTTTACATTATAATCTTGGGATTGAGTTCAAATACAGAGATAAATGTATCTACATGAAACAATAGAAATATATTAAGAAGTTATTGGAAAGGTTTGAGATGACAGATTCCAAGCCTATGTAGACACCTATGGATCTCAATGTGTCATTATAGCCAAAAGGAGATTCAAAACCATTCTATGCTACATCATGCTTGATACATCTATGTAAGATATGTCTAGACATTAAATTTGCAATTTCTCAAGTATCTAGGTTCATGCACAATCAACTCAAGATTTAGTGGAAATTAGTTAAGATATATTTGCAGACATCAAGAACTTTTGCAGGTTATTGAACCTCATACCATTGTGACATTTAAGGGGGGATTGATGGAAACAATTCCCAAAAGCTTAGTTTGATAGCCATATGAATAATTGGTTGTAGAATCTCTACAAGGAAAAAACACGAAGAAGTTGGCTAAAGCAAATCGGTCCCATACCTGTGACACAGGATCATATCTGGTCTAGCACAACAAAATGCGAATATTTTAAGAGATGGTATTTCTGGAAAAGCTTTTATGTGAAAGTTGATTTGGCACCAAGTAGCTAAAATTAGCTAGGTGACTAGCTTTTGAATAATGATCGGATGGTAGCACTGTTTCGTAGTAATGGAGCTTTATAGCTTTATTGCTTTGTTTTTCTTGGACACTCAAATACTATGTAAAGAGGTATAGTGTCATGGTTGAGATATCACACATCCAACCTTCTCAAGTTTGGAAGCTATAAGGAGGTTATCTTGGAGGTGGTGATCAAGATCTTGGAGAAGATCTTTGGAGGTCATCTACTTGGAGGGAGAGTTTCTACACTCTTGGAGGAGGTGTGGGCTACTTTTGGAGACATCTGGAGGAGTTCCTATCAACAACATACTGTGAGAAACAAATCTGCATCCATCCCCACTTGTTAATTCACTAATTTCTCATTTAGATAGTTAGAATTCTAGTTTGTTGTAAAACAGGTCTAAACTACTCATATTCTCCATATTCACACACACACACACACACACACACACACACTCTTCATACCTCTTAGGTACACAATTTCTTATATCTAGTTCCTATTTCTGCCTAGATTTAGATATTGTTAGTTTGTATCATATACACACATTGTAATTTAACATTGGAATATAGATAGTGTAGGTGAGCATTATTGCTTACCGTTACACTTTGAAAGATCTTGTCTATTCTCTCTCTATTTCTCACTCATCATCTTTTTGAGTCTTAAGGTGTGTATGCTAAGGTTCATGTGTTGGAAGATCCTATAAACCTGTGATTTATTGTTATTGTGGCCCACCCCACTTCCAACAAAATATATCAATGCATGTGCTGGAGCATCTTTGTCATCCCAAAAAAGTTGCTCTATTGTACGTGCAAGAGGAACCACAACATGAATAGGAATGAGAGATCATTATCTTTAATGCCATCTGCATCACCTTCAATAACTATATTCATAGGTGTAGTAGGGCATTTTTCAATACCCTGCACAATACTCCATAGCCCATTTGCTACTGATACATCATATATGCCCATAATAGGTAACTAGTACCATCTAATTTGTCCTCAATAGCCAACATATGGAATAAACCATTGCTTTCATCCATGGATATTGGCTAAATACCCTAATGCAAAAAAAATATTCTATCTCAAAAAGTTGAACAGAATTACCCTATCGAGCTGTGCCAAACCTGTAGAGGACTTTGAGGCACTTGTACCAGCAAACTAAAACATGTATACATGTAAGGAAAAAATTACATGCACAAGTATTTCAAAAGTGTATTCAGAGGTCAAAACAAGCTCATATCAAAATTTTGACACCACAGATTGAAGTAGTTTTGAATGCATAATTGCCCTGAGTATTATCACAAATTTTTGTGCGATTTTGATATTGTGATCGGAGGGTGTTGATGATGCCTTAGATGAAGTAACAAACTACTCAAGTATCAATTGTTGGAGTTTGAGGTCTGCGAAAGCATAGAAACAACACAAGGAAGAGAAGAAGCTTGGAGCACAACACAACATTGAATGAATTACCAATTGAATGTACAAGAATGACTAACCCATTCAGGTTATAGGCGTATATATAAGTATGGGGGAAAAAACCTCCTAAAGATGGATAAAAGTGGTTCAACGATCCTAAGTCACACACATCACTACTAGAATATACCAATAGGAATGTACATCAATTGGACAATAAAACTGCATTTTTGAATGGTGACTTACATGAAAAAGTGTATGTATTTCATCCCCATGATTTTGTGTATAAAGAGCATGAAAACAAAGTGTGGAGGTTGAAAAATACATTGTATGGTTTGAAGCAAGCACCACATGCTTGTTATGAAAAGGTACATGCATACTTGATTGTAGATGGTTTATAGAGCATCTTATATGTTAAGCGTGCAGATGATGTACTTCTGATCATTGCTATGTATGCAGATGACATGCTCCTCATTGGTCCTAATCAAAAGCATATTTCTGAATTTAAGGTTGATTTGCATGCATCTTTTGAGATGTTAGATTAGGGGCATTTGCATCATTATTTGGGCATTGAGTTAATGCAAGTTGATGGAGGAATAACTTTGTGTCAAACAAAATATATTGACACATTATTTTGGCCTTGAAAATTGCAAACCTATTGCCACTCCTATGGAAACACATTTATGGTTGATTCTTCATGATGTTGGAGATGCATTTGATGTTATTCTCTATCAGTAGGCTGTTGGATGATTGATTTACTTATGCATAAATTGGTTTGATATTCATTTTTTTAGCTCTCAAAAAGGTTTATGCATTGCCCAGGTGTCAAGAATTGGCAGGCACTTAAGTGCATCCTTCGCTATTTGAGTGGCACCTACAACTTGGATTGTTTTATCCTAAGGGGGGATCATTACTGCCAGATTACATGCTTTTTTTGACTCAGATTGGGATGGTTGTTATGACACTCATGTGTCCATGTTTTTTGATTCATGCTTGGTAGATCATTCATATCTTGATTGAGCAAGAACCAGCCTATTGTGGCCACTTCTAGTTGTGAGAATGAGTATAGGAAAACTTTCACTGTGATTGCTGAGTGTGTGTGGCTCAGATGCCTTTTGGCTGATTTGGGTGTTGGTCAATCTTCTACCACCACCATCTTAATTAATAGTTAGAGCACATCGGCACTTGCAAGGAACTGTGTGTTCCATGCTCGCACAAAGAACATTGAAGTGCACTATCATTATGTGAGGGAGAGGTTCTATGCTATAGAGATCAGTTTGGTATATGTGCCCACAAAGGATAACATTGTAGGTTCTTTCACAAAGGCTCTGCCTAGGGAGAATTTTGACACTTTCATCAAAGCTTTGGGCTTACTTGCTTTTGTGGATTGATCTTTTTCCACATAGCTTGGAACTTTCTTATACACGAGTGCCAAATCCTTGTTTAGTGCATCACTCGTAGGGGGGATTTGTAGATATATTTTGGTAGTGATGTGTCTGAACACACTTAGGACCATCGACGCACTTGTTTCCATCTTTAGCAGGTCCCCCTTGTATATGTGCATGTAACCCTAATGGGTTACTCATTCTTGTACATTCACTTGGTAATTCATTTAGTGTTGTATTATGTTCCAATAATCTTCTTCTTCCTTGTGCTATTTGTGTGCTTCCACATACCTCAAACTCCAACATTTTTTACCATTCATGTACACTTTCTATAGTAGATGACATTGCAAACTGTGCATACAAGTTGAATGTCATTTTTAGAGTGTTTCACAAAGAATTTAAAAAGATTTTTGCATAAAAAATATCAACCTAAAGGAAGTATGGAAAAAGGGTGGTTGGGATAAGAGGCATTAGTATTAATGAGAGAATTCCTATCAGTGTGAGAGTATGAGATTCCACATTTATGGTATGAAGTATTGTTATGTTTACAAAATTTTAAACATCAAAGTACACAACAAAAGTAAGTCAAGGTATGTGGAGGCCTACAATAGCAAGGTATGACTAACTATCCAAGTTGAAAATTGATGTACAGAAGCATGAAAACTCAAATATCTATGGACAATTTTGATATAGATAGAAATTATGAGAGCTAAGAAAACTCCTCCAAGTGAAATCACTCAAAAAGACCTCATAACGACTGAGATATGAAAGTTTGAAGAGAGGTATGTCTTTGATGAGACACTACATAGACACAAGAAAGAATATCTGTCACTCAATTTAGCCACCTACACTAAGAGAACCACTCTTCTTATTGAGAGGGTATCAACAGAAGCGCCTTCCTTGTCTAAAAATAGACACCTCTCTTTTCCTTCTTACTTCTATCTACTTTTACTCTAAATTAGGAGATGTGAGTGCCGCCACATGTTATTTATCATAAATAATAAAATCCATAAGCCTAAAAAATAATACTTTAGAGCTTGTTCTTATGTAACATTGCCCCCCTCAAGCTCTAAATCCTAAGCTTTGACTCCAAGTAGAACTTTGATTCGCTTGAGCTTTTGAGCATCCACTGCTTTTGTGAGTATGTCTGCTAATTGATCTTTAGTTCCAACATGTTGAATATCAATATCTTCATTCATCACCTTCTCTCGGATATAGTCATAGTGCACTTCAACGTGTTTTGTTCTTGCATGGTACACTGGATTAGACTCGAGCTGTAATGAACTTACATTATCTCCAAAGAGTAGTGGACGTGCTATAGATAAATTCATATCTTCATAAAGCTTCAAATACCACATAATCTCACATGTGGCATTTGTAAGCCTTCTATATTCAACTTATGTGCTTGAAAGTACTACTGTAGGCTATTTTTTAGAACTCCATGAAACTAAATTATTACTTGCAAATATCAGATATCCACCTGTGCTCCTTCTGTCATCCTTATTTCCAATCCAATATGCATCACTGTATGCTTTCAAATCCATAAATTCATGATACTTATAGCCCAAACCTTCATTTAATGTACCCTTCAAATATCTTAAGACCCTTTTAGTTGCTTGCATATGTACATTGGTGGGTTTGTTCATGAATTGAGACAATGTACTTATGCTAAATGTAATGTTAAAGTTGCATATATGAGAGGACCAATCAAAGACCTGTAGATAAGTGGATCTTCTAAAGGTTCACCATCTTCAACACTGTACTTCACATAGGGTTCCATCGGATTACTGATACACTTGCAATGCTCCATGCCATATTTCCTTAACAAATATGAAATATACTTCCTTTGTAGAAGATATACACCATCGTCCTTCTTCATAACTTCGATTCCAAGAATGTATGTCAGTTCTCCTAAATCTGAAATGTTAAATTCAGATCCAAGCTCTGCTTTGATCCTGGCTATCTCACCTTCATTGTTTCCTGTTATTATCAAGTCATCCACATAAATTGAAATATAAACAATCAATGATCCTTCAACTTTAACATTCAAAGAAGTATCTGCATTTGAACATCTGTATCCCTGCTTTTCAAGAAACTTTACCAATCTAAAATTCCAAGCCCTTGGAGCCTGCTTAAGACCATACACTGCTTTCAATAGTTTACATACATGTGTAGGCTTCTTGGGATCTTCATAACCACTAGTTGCTCCATGTACACATCTTCTTTTAAATCACTATTGAGAAATACATTTTTTATATCTAATTGATAAAGATTCCATACCTTGATTGCAGCAACACTTATTAATGTCCTTATTATTGATATCTTGGCAATAGGAGAAAATGTCTCCTCATAATCGATGCCATAACTCTGTGTATAACCTTTACAAACAAGCCTTGCTTTATATCTACTTATTGAACCATCACTGTTTCTCTTTATCCTGTACACCCATTTGTTACCCATTACCTTCATGTTAGGTTGCCTTGGAACTAAACTCCATGTATTGTTCTCATACAAAGCTGTCATTTCTTCATCCATTGCTTTAACCCATTTCGTTACCTTTGATGCTTCTTTAAAAGTTGTTGGTTCCTGCTCCTCAAGAAGTTTTGCCATATAAGCTTCATGAGAAAATCTTTGCGGTTGCCTTCTTTCTCTTACTGGATACCTTGATTGACTTCTTATCCTACCATGCTTTTCTTGCCTTCGAGTTTGAGTTCTTCTTGACGTAGAACCTTCACTTTCTTCTTCTTGTGACTCAATTTCCTTTGAAATCAAATCGAGAATTTTCTTCAACTTTTGATTGGGGGGAGTTATCTTGTTGTCAAGATCTTGCTCATGTGCATACAGAGAGCAACAAGAGACGAGACAGAACGCAGTATTGGGTGCAATCTCCCCCCATGCACTCTGTTTCAACAGTCCACAGAGTGCATGTATTTATAGGAACTTTTGATTACGTCGAAAAGAGTGGTTACATGAGAGTGGCTTCGAAAAGCAAGCGTGAAACTAAAAGTTTTTAGTTTCCAACTTTTACAGAAAGCATTTGCTTTCAATAACAGAAACTGCGGTCTACAATGACCCTTATTCTAACCATTACTTTTCTAATTGTTTCTAACAATAGAACCTTCTACGCAGGTTTATTTACAAGCTAAATAATAATTATTCGGATTATTGATATCCGCCCTTTCACGCCTTGCACGCTCCTCACGAACCTTCAGCTGTTATATAAAAAACTTGCATACTTTTAATGCCCCATCTTACCCTAGTTTTCCTCGTCCTCCACAATCCAATTATTCAACTCCACCTGTTGTTTCATCTCTCCAACCAACCAAACCACCTACCCTTCAAAGTTCAGCAATGGATGCCCAACAGAAGGACCACGAATCATTTGCTGGAATTGTGGTAAACCTGGACATAGAAAAATAAGGTGCAGATTGGGATCTTTTCATATGAAACCGGCTACAGCTCAATTGCATAACATGGAGGTCCATAATGAAGAAATTCCTCCTATTTGGACAGAGGAATCATTGGAGAATGATTTAAGTACCTTGGGTAACGATATCTCTCTTCACTGTCTACTTTGCGTGCAAGGTACCATAAATAACAAACTAGTTAAAATTCTACATGACGATGGTAGTTCACATGACTTCATTTCACATTTATTAGTAAAAGAACTTAAATTACAAATGTTTCCTTGCTTGTATAAAGTGAAAGCTGCATTTCAAGGTAGTTGTTATAGTGTAACACGAGAAGTGCAAGATGTTACGATTAGCATAGGCCCATATGTTGATTCACGAACATTTTTAATTGCACCTTTGCAATCTTATGATGTTATACTAGGTATGCCTTTTCGTCACCATTATAACCCACGTATTGACTACCATACGCATACCTTTAACTTTGAATTTAAAGGTCAAGTCATTAGTTTGTCTGCACGGCATGATTTTCAGCCATTTCCACTGATAAGTCACACTCAAGTAAAGCGTGCATTTAGGAAATGATTCAATTCGTGCATTGTTTTTGTCAATGTCATCAATGATTATACTCATACACTTGCTAATGCATATAAACCTTTCATGACTACTTATAAGGATTGTTTTATGTCTGAGTATTCCTCTGAACTACCACCATCTCGAGGATCCTTTGACCATAGCATAGACTTAGTTCTTGGTAGTTCTCCTCCTCATAAAGCACCTTATAGACATGGCCCACTACACCAAAAGGAAATAGAAAACCAAGTAAAAGACTTACTACAAAAAGGACTTATAAGGCCTAGTTCTTCCCCATTTGGAGCACCAATTCTCTTAGTAGAGAAGAAGAATAAAACTTATCGAATGTGCATTGATAATAGAGCACTTAACAAGATCACAATAAAGAATAGATACCCTATTCCTTGAATAGATGATCTCTTAGATAAGTTACGAGGAGCTTGTGTCTTTAGTAAAATTGATCTAAAATTGGGTTACCATCAGATTCATATGACACAAAGTGATATTTTTAAGAGTGCATTTAGAATTCAAACCGGTCATTATGAATTTATGGTAATGCCCTTTGGACTTACTAATGCCCCTGCTACATTTGCACGAATGATGAACAATATTTTTCTTGATTATCAAGCTTTTGTTCTTGTATTCTTTGATGATATACTTGTATACAGTAAGAATGATAGTGAACATGAAAAGCATCTTGAAACAGTTTTTCATTTGTTACAAGAGAACACACTTTATGCTAATCCTGAAAAGAGTTACTTCTTTCAACGTAAGCTAGAATATTTAGGATATATTATTTCAAGTGAAGGTGTGCATGTGGATCCGAAAAAGATTAGAGTTATAGTAAAATGGCCTACACCACAATCCGTCAATGATGTTTCTTCTTTTCTTGGGTTGCCTAGTTTCTATAGGAAGTTTGTTCAAAATTTTTCTTATTTAGCATTGCCTCTTACCTTGTTGTTGAAAAAGAACATATAATTTGCATGGGGACTTACCCAACAACAATCTTTTGAAAAATCGATATTTGGTTAAGTACAAAAATCACTCTATTGAAGAATGTCAATGGATACATCAAACACAATTAACACCTCATTATGACCACTTAATTTCTGCATATCATACACAAACACATTAATGTAACAGCTCCATGAACATTTCCATGCATGTGTTTTTACATGGAACATGCTTATTTTTTATTCAGTGATGAAACATGTGACTAGCCATCCATGTTTATTATTATATCAACTGAGGTCAGTTGCTTTTTCAACCGAGGGGCATGTTATAACTTATGGAATATGTTGAACAATGCATTGTTGGAGTGTAACATGGAATATGTTGAACAATGCATTGTTGGAGTATAACATGGAATATGTTGAACAATGCATTGTTGGAGTGTTAAATTATTATTGAACAATGCATTGTTAGAGTGTTAAATTATTGATGTATTAATGCGTTTTTGATATTTTTGATATAGTAGCTGAAGGTTCGTGAGGAGCGTGCAAGGCGTGAAAGGGCGGATATCAATAATCCGAATAATTATTATTTATCTTGTAAATAAACATGCGTAGAAGGTTCTATTGTTAGAAACAGTTAGAAAAGTAATGGTTTGAATAAGGGTCATTGTAGACCGCAGTTTCTGTTATTGAATGCAACGGCTTTCTGTAAAAGTTAGAAACTAAAAACTTTTACTTTCACGCTTGCTTTTCGAAGCCGCTCTCATGTAACCACTCTTTTTGACGTAATCAAAAGTTCCTATAAATACATGCACTCTGTGGACTGTCGAAACAGAGTGCATGGGGAGAGATTGCACCCAATACTGCGTTCTGTCTCGTCTCTTGTTGCATCTATTCTCTGTGTGTTTTCTGTGTTCGTATGCGCGTGAGCAAGATCTTGATAACATATCTCTTCATGTGTAATCTGACTTTCTGGTGAGCTTGGAGAACTTGGCTCTTCTTCATGACTTCTTGTAGTTTCTTCTTTATCTATCTGCACTTCATGTTTGTACCAAGATTTCTCTTCATGAAAAATAACATCTCTCGAAACAATTACCTCTCCCGTATCTAGATTCACACATCTATATTCTCGTTGCCCTTCTGCCATACCAATAAAAACCATTTTTTGTGACCTTGGATCCAACTTTGACCTTAACTGTTGTGGAACATGAACGAAACATATGCTTCTGAAAATTCTACAATTAGAAATATCTAGTTTTGATCCATAAAATAATTCATAAGGTGCTTTTTGTACATGACTTTGAGTAGGTGGTAACCTGTTCATCACATAAACTGCCATATTGCATGCTTCAAACCAAAAAGTAAGTGGTAAGTCCTTTTCATTTAACATACACCTACCCATCTCCAAGATAGACCTATTTCTTCTTTCGGCCACACCATTTTGTTGAGGTGTGTATCTGTTTGTAGTCTCCTTTTTAATTCCTTCTTCCTCCCAAAATGCAAGAAATTGATTAGAAAAGTACTCACCTCCTCCATCTGATCTCAATCTTCTTATGCTTCAACCTGTTTGCTTTTCAACCAAGGATTTAAACTTCTTGAACATATCAAACACGTCGGATTTGTATTTCATAAAACAAATGAATGTAAACTTTGATAAGTCATCAATAAATTTTACAAAGTACTTGCTACCTGCCAGGGACTCTTCTTGAGATGGACCCCATACATCAGTATGAATCAAGTTCAAAATACCTCTGCTTTGCAATCCTGCTTTTGAAAAAGGACTTCGTACCTGTTTTCCAAACTGATATGCCGCACAAACAAAATCCAAATCTTGCTTAGGTAGTTGTGGTAAATCTTCAACCAATGATTTCTTTGCAATATCCTTTAACCTGCCAACACTAATGTGTTCTAATCTTTTATGCCATAAGTCCAATTGACTTACTTGAGTCCCATTAACCATTGTATAACTTGCATAATCTAGAACTTCAACTTCATAAGTATATAATCTGTTTACCTTTTGTCCTTTTATGACAAAATTTCCATCCTTCTTCTAATAAGCCTGCCACTAATTATTGCCAAAATTGACCTTCACTCCATTGTCCTCCATCTGTACAACTGAAATCAAATTTCTTGTAATAGTAGGAACAAACAACACATCTCTAAGAGTTATATATTCATTAAGTGGACAATCACCAATTTAAACTACTTCATGCTCAATACTATCTCCTGTAGCAACTATGACTCTTGAATCTAGCTTGTGTAAGTTCACAAACATGTTCATGTTATGAATCATGTGGTTTGAGAAACCACTATCTACATACCAAGTTTTGTTGTTTACCTTCCTCTTATGTGTCTCTGTATGCATAGCCATAAGAATGTTTTCATTCTGTGTCTGAGCCTCCTCTTGCACTATGTTATTATTTTGATGCATGTGATCTTGGCCTCTTCCTCTTTGTCATCCTCTAAAACCACCTCTTCTATTTGGGTTGGAGAAGCAATCCCTAGCATAATGACCAACTTTACCACAATAATGGCAAGTAAAGTTACCTTGCTGATTTGGTTGAGTCTGTTGACTTTCTTGTGTTGTTCTTCCTCCTCTAGTAGCATTAAAGCTTCCTCTTCCTCTTGCATTGTTGTTGAATCTTCCTCCTCCTCTCCAATTTCCTCTACCTCTTGATCTATTTGATGAAGTATAAAGAGCTTGTCCTTGACTACCTCTTTGTGAATGATAAGAGTTGCCACCTTCTATGTTGATTTCTTCAGTCATCATGAGCATTTGTAAATCTTCAAAGGATGGTAGATTCTCTCGAGTCATGATAGATGTAATGAAAGGCTTCCATCTTTCATCTTCTCTCAAGCCATTTAACATGCTATTAAACTTTATATCCTCACTAGGAGATGCATCAATAGAGGCTAATGCTTCAATAAGAGATTTTACCTCAAGAACATAATCATTAACTGATTGTCGTTGGTGTTTTTTTACTCTTGTGAACTCACCAATAAGTTGCATTTGCCTCGCTCTGTTCGTAGTTTCAAATAACCTTTCTAGAGACTCCCAAGCCTCTCTACTAGTATTCAAACCTCTTATATGCCCAAGCATAGTATTTGAAACTGTTTGTGAGATAATAAACAAAACTCTTATGTCTCTTTCGATCCATTCTTGCTCTCTTGCTCGATTCGCTTGTGTAGGAGCTTCTGATAATATCGACTTCACTTCTGTACCTGTTATCAATCCCCAAAGACCTTTAGACATGAGATAGTACTCCATTCCAAATTGCCACATGGGATAATTTCTCCCATCTGATAACTTCTCAATCGATGCACTCAAATCTGCCATGTTGAATTGTTGTAAACAAAGAAGATAATTCAATAAGTTGTATGAAAGATTTGATAAAAAGAAAACAAAAGCTCTGATATCAAAATGTTATGTTTACAAATTTGTAAACATCAAAGTAAACAACGAAAGTGATGCGACCTCCCATGATCTTCAAAAGATCAAACAAATATTCCAAACTTCGGAAATCAAACTTTCCTCCAAACTTTCAAGAAAAATTGTTCTTTCGAATTGCAAACTTAATGAAAGAGTATATCCAAAACTGAGCTTCCCAAACTCAAAAAGAAAAGAAAAAAAAACAATTAAGTTTTCCCATAGTTACGAAATCATTCGCGTGAAGAAAGGAGAACAACGATACGTTGTTTCACGGCAAATTAATACTTAGGAGTGCTGAGTACAAACAGTCCAAACGCATCCTCTCATTGCCAATGATTTTGCACCATGTTGATAGGCATGAAGTATGATTATTCAAGAAGTTTTCGGCATGATCCTGCTAGTCTGTGTGGATATTTTTCCACTATTGTACAATGCAGACAACACGAACTTCCAAATTCATATTACACAAATGAAAACACGTTTTTCTAGAAATAGTAATCACATGTGAGCAGCCGACCCTATGTATCAATGTATCTGAAATTTGAAAGAGAGATCAAGATGGCGCTTCTGTGTCGCAGGTAGCAGAAGATTCATGATTTCATCCCTGAAGGCCATAACTCATATTGCAGCGTCATCACTGTCACTGTTAATCTTGATTCAATGACCGTGTTATAGAGACGGCACAGAACTCACGACATGAGATTTGATGATCGCGCTCTCACAGATCAGGCTTGCAAGCTCGATGCTTTAGCTTTGCGACCCTATGTATCAATGTATTTGTGTGTGTGTAAAATTTGAAAGAGAGACCGAGATAGCGCTTCTATGAGGCAGGTAGCAGAAGATTCATGCTTTCATCTCTGAAAATTCATGCTTTCTCACAGATCAGGCTTGCAAGCTCGATGCTTTAGCTTTGTAGATTATAACAGTGTAGTTGAAACTGTAATTTCTGAAATGTTTAGGTTGAAGGCTTATATTTCTGCTTCGGTGAAGCTGTACTTTTTCTGCAATGTTTAGGTGAAGCTGTACGTTGTGCAACTTGGTATTTAGGTTTAAGGATTATGTTTCTAGCCCTGCACCCGTCTGCACCACTCAAATGTCCAAGAATCTTGTGCACAGTACTTTGCAAATGTAATATTGCAGTTACCCTTCTCCTTTCAAAGAGAAGCTTTTACATGATAGAGCACGTTTCTTCAAGAGAAGCCTTTACCTGATAGAGCACGTTTCTTCAAGAGAAGCCTTTACCTGATAGGGCACGTTTCTTGAAAGGCATATTGGCTGTACATCATTTGGAAATGAACGCCATGTTTAAGTCTACGAAGTCAGGCGAATGGAGAGTTTGATATATTTTGCACATATCAATACGCGAAACTGTCGTATGAGCGCATGGTAAAGCGGAACTTCCTTGTGAAAACGGCTCTCATGGTCCTTGCACATTAGCAGATTATTTTATGAGAAAGATGTCTGCTCTAAGAGACTTGACAAAGTGTGGAAAGAACACCTTATCTTATTTAAATACAAGGTATGTGCGAGCATCTACGCTGATACAGAAAGACTTCAGAAAATGCGACAGACATGGATACCTGACGGGTATACGTCGCACATGCAGGGCATAAAGCTTCATCAAGTTCTGTTGGAGTGTGCCAATGTTTGTTTACACTATACTAATGGACCGAGCGGTACTGTGGCATTCATCAGAGAGTGGTATGGTTTGTGAGGTCGTTGCTTTCAAGCTGAAGAAAGGGAAACTTTTATCAGGATCCCCAATTTTCAAGACCATTGCTTCCATGCAACGGACAAGAGGACAGCATAACCGTTCCTGCAAAATGGAGGCGCACATGTAAATACGAGAACTGCATAAATCCTCTTGTACCATCTTTCACGGATTCGTTAGGACCTTTATATGTAATTTCACTGTGACAAGAATATCTCTGAAATTTCTCATACCCGCTACCTCGGTTGTTATATCTCTCTTCTTCTCGCTTTTCATATCTCCCTTCTTCTTTAGCCCGCTCCCCAAAATTCTCTCTCTCTCTCTCTCTCTCTAGGATCCCACGATTCCTTCACTAACTTATTTACCTATTTCAATCCCAATTCTAAGTCTTGCTTGGTTATGTTTTTATTTTTTTTTAAAGACAAAGAATATATTAAAAGAGTGAGGTAAAGAAAAGTCTTCACTGATTATGTTCTTTCTTTTGTAGACATCAAGGAATATATTAAGAGAGTGGGGTAAAGTTACAAACTCTACAGGGTAGGATTCCAAGATACAAACGAACATTTGGGTACAAGGATGTAGGCACAACACTCCAAAATGAAAAGATATATGGTCCATGATATTTTCTTATTAGGTCCCATCCTTTGGGTCAAGCACCTTACCGCTTCTTTGAGGAAGGATTTTACTAAAAAAATAAAAATTAGAGATTTCAAAAAGAAAAAAAATTCAATTCTAGTAGATGCAAAACAACATCAAATGCATCTCCAACACTCCATAGGAGTGTTGGAGTTAGACGTGTGCGAAAGCACTCCAACGGCACAAGGAAGAATAAGAAGCTTGGAGCTCAACACACAATACTGACTGTATTCCTAGAGAATGTACAAAGATAAGTAGCCCATTAGGGCAATAGGCGTATATACAAGCTAGGGAAAAAAAACCTCCTAAAGAGGGAAAAAAGTACCCCAACGGTCCTAGAGTGTTCACACACATCACTACCTAAATATATCAACAAATCCCCCTGGGAGTGATGCGGTGAACAAGTAGCTGGCACTCATGTATAAGGAAGTGCCAAGCTATGTGGAAATCACTCCACATAAGGAAGTGAGCCCAAAGCTTTGCGAAAAGCTTCAAACCTCTCCCTAGGCAGAGCCTTTGTGAAAAGGTCTGTAATGTTCTCTTGCGTGGGCACATATGCCAAGCTGACCTCCCTAGCAAAGAACCTCTCCCTGACATAATGATGATGCACATTGTAGCTCAAGCGTAAGCACCACCTCCTTTACTTGTCAATCCGCGGAGACGTGAGGACTGTTATGAACACCACGAGAAAGTGAAGGCACAAGGGCGTGAGTGAAAGCACACAAGCATGCACACACATACACACACACACGCGCACAGGGCAAGATCAAAGATAGGAACAATGGAAGGACTTGATTACACAAGAGTTCTCTTACAAATCTGAAATCTACAACAAGCTAACCCCAAAATGAGCTCTCTAGCTCTTTTTATAGTTTTTGGACTAGTTTTGGCCTTATCCAGACCTAGAGTCCGGCCTAGTTAAAAATTAGGTTCTAGGGCTTATTTGAAGGCTCAAACGGAGTCTAAAAATTATGAAAATTGGTAGGATGATACTTCTAATGCTCCTCAAGCTCGAGGACTCCTCGACTTGCACAAAATGGAGCTAGAAAAAGGTGAAATGATATTTACAATGGTTTCTAGTGATGAAAATCACTATTTTATAAGGATTTCTTTGAAAATTTGACATACACTTCTTGGAGCTCCCCATGTGCTCCTTCTTCTTGTGTGTCCCCTTCTCTGATGCACTTATTTCACTTGTCCTTGACCTTGAGGCTCAACACTCCCCCCCTCTCCAATCTATCCTCCGTGACAGACCCTTGTTGTAATGGTTGTTCCAGGTAGTGCTTTGAGAGGTAGTGTCCATTCGGTAGGAACCAGAGCCGTCTATCTTCCAAATGTGGTAGGGTTGGTTGTTCGGTTCTTCATTTGTCACTGCGAGCCTTTGCAAGTTGTAGTCCCTTGGTATGTGCTTCTTCCTTGGATTCCAACATGACTGTGTCTTTGTGAGTCTCCATTGATGACCTCTAGATCTTCCAAATATGATGTTCATAGTAGTCATGCCAAGTACTCATAACCCATAATGAATGATGGGTTAGTGTGTTCGTGCATGGGTTGAGGAAAATATGTGCCTTGTGCATGGCCTTGTTATGTAGCCCTAAGCATCCTTACTTGGAAAATGCATTGGCAGAAGCATGGTGCAAAAATTGGGGGTCTTGAGCTAAGTGCTTAAGGGTATGCCGACGAAGAGGTTTCCTAATCTATCATGGTTATGGTGTTGCCAAAGTAAAAGATACTTACCATGGTGAAGTGTTAAAGTTAAAGTTAAAAGTTCTTACTCGTGGGTTCTTGGGATGGTCAGAGGTCTGATAATTCAGAGGCCCTTTATATATTTTGCCAATTCACTACTTAACTTCCGACAATCAACTTCATTGATTAACTCCAGACAATTACAGAAGATTCAATTACACTTCGGCGCATAGCATTCTTAACGATGACCGCAATTATGTACGCAACACTTTCACTCTTTCTTTATTATTGCTGCTACACTTCACTTCAATACAGTGAACATCAACACAGTACCTGATTCACTTCGGCTTCAATAAAGATTCTTACAAACGATTCTGTAATCAATATAACTTCAAAACAGAATTAACTCCAGATCATCGCCCATACCAAACAGGCTGGCGATGCATCTATCATCTCTTCCACACATACTCTATTGATTAGAAAGAAATGATACAACCTTTGCACTACACCCTTTCGGTGCACGACTTTTCTTATTACAATTATTCTTCTAAATAATATTCCGGCGGCTTACAGTGGCATGCACGGTGGACTCGAACCTAGCAGGGAAAATTACAAGGTTTAGGAATCATCAATGATTCCTTGGATATACATAGATCTTGCTAATTTAAAGGTTCGTGTTATTTTCTGCTTCAAGGAGTCTAACATTTCCTTCAAAATTTGCGGTTCAACCAGATGTGCATCAGTTGACACAGAGCTGGAAGCGATTACTTGAAAATGGAGGGCGTCGGCTTGACTCTGCAAAAAATATTCTTGGAGGTAGAAGTCATTGGCGAGCGTCGCATCACGTCGTAGCTTCATTTCCGTAATTTTGGCATCAATGCGCGATAAGCGCTCATCCTGAATACCCAGTTGTTTCTCTCTGCACTCGAGCTCTTGAGACTGGAACTACATGGTTTTATAAAAGTCTTGCCTCTCTTTCTGGATGGCTTCGACATCCTTCTTCAACTGAATATTGCGGCCAATTTCTTCTTTCGGCGAGCGACTTTTCTGAAACAGCTCTTCGGTGACTCTCTTTAATTCAATTTTGGCTTGTAAGGCTGATTCCGCCATCTCTTGACCCCTTTTCTCCACCGTAGCAAAATCAGTGCGCGTGGTCTCTTGGAGATTACCCAAAGCGGTCATGGCATCCTCCTTGTCAATTACGGTTTGCGTCAGCTTACTAATCTCAACATCGCGAGCTACAATGATGGCATTCTTCTCATTCAACTGTGCTTGGAGACTTCGAATCTATTCCTCGAGTGAACTAGCTTCGGCTTTGGCTATGAACATTTAACCACCAGTACCGCAGTGGCAGACCATAAAGCCCAAGCTTCTGCCCACCGAGTCACATAATCCATACAAGTAAGTATATATCGATGATTAGTAATCGTAGCCGGAGGTGTAATGGGACCAATGAAATCCAAGCCCCACTTTTGAAAAGTTTCAAGGGGAGCAACAAGATGCAGTGGAAAATGATGCCATTGTAAAGGCTGTCCTGAGCATTGGCAAGCATCTCACGTTTTAATAAAAGTAGCAATATCACGCTGCATAGTGGGCCACCATAAGCCACTGTACAAAATTTTCCGGTAAGTAAGATCTACCAAAAAATGACCATCGAAAGGAGTAGAATGGGCCATTTCAATAACCGAAGGAACTTCATGGGATGGAATACACTATAATAGTGCACCAGAAGGATCCATGTAATACAACTATCCTACAACGATCCGGAACCGTTGACTATACATTGCCAATTTACGAGGAGCCAAAGTAGACATATGAGTCGAGAGGCTTCCACTAGTGAGGAAGGTCAGAAGAGTATCATAATACGAAGGTGCCATCGAGAGCTCCTGACCCTCATCTTGGACCGAATCAGTCGCATAGATAGCAAGGGTAGTATCATCAATTCCACTAGGAGGCTCACTGGAATCAAGCCGAGATAAGAAATCAGCTAATGCATGAGCTGATCCTAGATGATGTACAACCACATAATCAAATTCTTGCAGTAACAACACCCACCTGGCTAATCTGCCCCCTAAATGTTGCTGACAGGCAAGATAAACCAGGGCAGCATGATCCACATGGAACGTGAATTGGCGTCCCAGAAAGTAGTGCCATAATTTCTTCACCGAATAAACCAAGCCGAGGCTTTCACACTCAGTGACTGAGTAATTTCATTCAACAGCAGCTAACCGTCGACTAGCATAATAAACAGGATGAAACCACTTATCCTGTTGTTGCATGAGCACACTATCGATGGCACTGTCCGATGCATGCACGAAGACATGGAACAGAAGCTACCAGTTTGGTGTGTGCAGTATAGGAGCCTGTGTTAATAGTGTTTTCAGTCGATCAAAGGCAATTTGGCACTCTTCAGTCCACACGAACTGTTGGGAATTACTAGTAATCAACCGATTCAGTGGTATGGCTAAATGGGCGAGCCACCCAAGATGCCGCCCATGCCAACGTATTTGGCCAAGGAATCGCATAACTTCCTTTGGTGTCGTAGGGGCAGGTGCATGTAACACGACTTGCACTTTATCGGGATCCACTTGAATGCCTTGCTTTGAAATAATATGACCGAGCAACTTGCCACAACAAACCGAAAACACCAACTTGCTGGGTTTAAGTACAACCAGAACTCGTGACACTTAGAGAAGGAGCACCGTAGGTGGTAAAAATGAGCTGATGTATCACCCGATAACAAAAAATCATCCAGATACACTCGCATAAAGGTGGTTAAATAGGGGGAAAAAATTTCTTGCATACATCGTTGGAAGGTGCTAGGAGCATTGAGAAGATCGAACCACATCACCATACACGCATATACACCCCAATTTGTAATAAATGCAGTCTTGGGTATGTCCATTTCAGCCATGCACACCTGATTATAGCCACTATAACCATCCAAAAAGGAATACATCTCTCGTCTGGCAACATCATCGAGCATTGTATCCAAAAAGGGAAGTGGGAAGGGATCTAGTACGGTCGCCGCATTTAATTTCCGAAAATCCACACAAATACGTAACATCTTATTTTTCTTTGGGACGATAACAATAGGTGAAATCCGTTCTGCATGCTCAATGGGAACGATGAAACCGACTTTTAGCAAGCGATCCAATTCAGCTTTCACTTGAGCAGTATAATTTAGGTTCATGCGGTAACTGGGTTGCTTGATTGGGCATGCATCCGGCTTGAGCATCACACGGTGTTGATAGATTTGAGGGGTCCAACATATCTCGATAGTCCCACACAAATACATCTTGGAACTCGATCAACAACTGTAATAAGTCATTTTGAAAAGTTTTTGATAACCCCACCTTAATCTTGACCGGCCGTGGTGTATCCTCATTTCCCAAATCACAGGTGATAAGTAGATCTTTGGTTACATAAAACTGTCGTGGCATGGGTATATCCTCAGGTGACTGGAATAAATGGTTGAAACTCTGAGCATTCAAAGCTTGATCTATAGCTAGGTCCCCTTCTTCTGTAACCGGAACTACTGAACAGACGACCGGATTCCAATTATCTACAACCGCTTGTAAGTCGATTGTTCCCAAGGCGAGCAAATCCTGGTTAGCTTTGAGAAAAGCTTCTTCTTCATCATCTGAAAGTCCATCCAACATATGCACAGGTTCGGCTACGTAGGGTCGAGCATGGAGGTTGCATGGTTTCATCTCTTCCAACGGAACTACATACTTTCGGTGGTTGCTTTTGAAAATAAGTTTGTGTGCTGACCAGTCC
Source organism: Ceratopteris richardii (assembly GCA_020310875.1). Classification (NCBI taxonomy): domain Eukaryota; kingdom Viridiplantae; phylum Streptophyta; class Polypodiopsida; order Polypodiales; family Pteridaceae; genus Ceratopteris; species Ceratopteris richardii. The sequence goes on along the minus strand of CM035418.1, from coordinate 148,408,901 downwards.
TGCAATTGTTTCAGCCAGGGCCTCCCGAACAACAAGTTGTTGTCTAGAGTTGAGTCAGGTAATTCTAGAACAACAAAAGTCATTTTGAACACTGCTCCCTAAAGAGTAATGGGTACATCATGTACCAAACCCACTGGATACACCCTCGATTGATCTTCCATCCTCACAAAAAACTGAACAGGTTCAATTTGAGTCCATCCTAACCATTTACAAAGGGCAACTGTCACAATATTCACACCAAAGCCTCCATCAATTAACACTTCATTGATTTTATGGTTTTTATACCATACCGTAATTAAAGGAACAACATGGTCCATCGTCGAATCAATTTTTGGACTAAAAGTGGTCGTAGTAGGGGTACATGAAGATTCTGGACAAACTTGATGCTGAAATTGTTGTCATACACCGGGAACCAAGGCTAATAGTTGCCCTAACGATATTGTAATGGAGGCATGCGAGAGAATATTCCACACAAAATCAAAATTCGACGTACTCCGTACCGCATTCGATGGACTCTCCGACGGTAGGTTCACCGGACTCGGTGCTTCCGGTGGTGGATTCAGTACTGTCTGCTGAACCACCAGTACTGGATCGAGAAAAACTGTTGGTTCTTGACTGACCCACATACTAGTTTTGGTAAAAACTCTCTGTTGTTCTCGAATGCCAGGCTCAAAAATCTCAGTAGCTGGTTGTAATTTCTTGCTAGAACGTGTTTGGACTACTGCTGCTTGAGTATCTACTACTGAAATATATACCATGCTGGCCATTGGATTCTGTTGCTCCTTTCTTCGTTTATCATACTCAGCTGCCTCTTTACAATATCTTCGGATATGTCCAATCTCACTGCAGAAATGGCATGTGGGTGGTAGGAGGGATGTTCCTTCACCTGATTGACCGGAATTCTACCGAGTCTGGCCGAAATTATTTGTTGATGTTCCCCGATAGGTTTTATAACTTTGGTAGGAAGTATTCCTCAACTACGGTGGTACATAGTGGGTAGCCGGTTGTCCTTGCTCCTGTATTATAGCATTTATGGTTGGCCTCGCTTGTACTTTGGCATTATATGGGCACGTTTCGGTGGAGTGACTTGCCGTATTACAAATAGCATAGTACATTTGTTTAGTGCACATCCCGAAGCAGTGTGTCCCGGGTTCTTACATTTTCTGCAATACACTTGTTTCAATGAATCTTCACTCGTACCCTTGGTTGCCTTCAACCAGTCCAAATCTTCAACGATCCACCCACCTTATGTTCCAACTGTAACGCCATAGTTATGACCGCATCCAGAGTCATACTACCCACACATCGTATGCTCATTACTTGTTTAACTTGAGGGTTTAATCCATTAATAAACCACTGGGTGATCACATCATCCGATAGGTTAGCATGCGCCAATGGCAGTTGCCATAGATGAGTACGAAATAACTTCCCTCCTACCATGGTAAGGGGAAACAATAGTTGTGGATTCCAAGTTCATGCCAAGTGCTTGACATCTACCAGATAAGGCAACAATAATATCATCTGCTAGCCGAGATACACTTCTAAATGTCCGGTCATCAACAGTTCCCCCTGCAACTACACATGACTCATTCATGTTCCATGAGCCAAACTTGGGAACAAGCTCTCTTCTTCTTCTTATGTCAATGCGCTCTTGTGCTTGGGACTCTCCAATGTGTCTATGCACGGCCTTGTAATGTGGCCCTATGTTAATGTATACTTTGGAAATGCATGACTTGAATGGTGCAAAAGACTAGGTTGTGCAAGGAGCACATGGTTGTCGCTCGTCGAGGCTGTCAATGTGTCTTCTGGACATTGAGGTAGCCTGTGTTGGAGGTATCCATTGGATCTCTGAATGACAAGTGATCTTTCCTCCTTAGAGGGATCCATTTTAGAATTGTGAGTGGCTGTGTATGTGTCACTTTTGATTTCTTCACCTTTGAGTGGTTGCGTAAGATGTGTATCCCACGTGGTTGGTTCTTTGGTTCTATGGATGCTACTGGTACTTTTGGCTTCCATACCCATACCATTGTTGCTGGTCTTCTAACTCCTATTGAAGAGGTGAGTTGGTCTACTTTTGGTTTTGGTGTTGGGTTTTGAACCTTGCCTCGCCTCGGCTTTTTTGTTGAGACTTTTCTCATGTGGGAGAGCATAGGTTGTAGTGTATGTAAGAGCTTCTTGGATACCCATATTTGTAACTGTCCTTGTTGAGCTGCAAACAATTTCTTAGGCACCCAAACTTGTCGGATACCTTGTGGTTGAGCTTGTCCTAGCTTCTTCATTCATCTTCTCGCGTGGTTGGCTTGCCTAGAGGGGAATTGTTGTGGCAAAGCTAGTGGTTGCTCTCCGTTTCGTACCCAGATCTGCTTCGTGCCCGTAACTACTTTCTTGTTGAACGATGTCCTTTTATTTGATATAACAATGGCCTTGAACTGTTGTGCTTGCCTTTGTGGTGTAATTACTAAGGCGACATAAGTCTTGGAAGAAGAGAGATCCACTCGCCTTCGATCCTGTTCTTCCATGATTGCCTCCGTCTGCATCATAGAGCTTTTGACACATACAACATCTTTTTTGCTAAGATTAGACCTAGGAGAACTATAAGAAGGTGTGACATCTGGATTTGTGTGCATGCCATTCTCTAATTCTAATGTAAAGCATTGTTCATGGACCCAAACTTGAAGAAGTTGACTTCTTAGGTTCAAGTTGACTGCATGGAAGGAAGCTATAAACTTCCTTGTTTGCAACATGCTCCAATAGATGTTCAATGATTGGAAGCGGACAAGTATCTCGAATCCTAGCAGCATTAACTTTTTTAAGGTTAATGTACACTCGCAACTTCCCATTCTTCTTAGTCACCACTACAATGGGATACACCCATTCAATATGCTCAATCTCATAGATAAATCCAGCTTCAATCAACCTATCAATTTCTTCTTTTATCTTGGCTGTATAAGTGTCGTTATATGTGTAGGGCTTTTGTTTGGTGGGCTTGGCATCAGCAGTAATGGGGATGGTATGAGAGCAAATTTTTGGATCTACTCCCTTCAAGTCTCTATAGTGCCACGCAAACACATCCCTATATTCCCTTAATAGAGCTACAAGCTCCATTTCTTCTTCTGTACTTAGGTCATCTCCTATGTATGTACATCTCTCTTCGCTCTCCTCAATGGTTACAACAATTTTTTTGGTCTTTTTGTTATTATCGTATGCTTCTCCTATGGTGACCTCTCTCTTAGGCATGCGTACCAAAATTTTCCTATCTTCAATTTCATATTTCTTGAAATTCTCTGGTACCTCAAACAAGGATTCCTCTTATTCTTGTTTCACTGCTTTTCTTTTGACTACCTTCACTTCCTTCCTTTGAATTTACCCTTTTGATACTTGTGAGAGGTTCTTCTTCTTTTTGGGTAAATACCCCTATGTCTTCTAGATAGTGTTCCTCTGAGTTAAAGCAACTATCCATCACAATGGACTCTAGATCATCGTCGTCCTCTTCTTCTTCTATGAGTTCAGTAGGGTCACACTCTTCTAACAAGGGCTGACACATGAACATTGAAATATCATAACCCTCCTCATCACAATGAGGTGTCCACTGTTCTTCGTTGACAACAATATCCATGGTGGCTAAGATATCTGCCCAACCATGAGGCTCAAATTCCTCATCTAGAAATATCATCGGTGTATAGGATGGGTCTTTAACTGGTCTATCTCCTGGGGGAGTTCCTTCTTCTCTTGCTTTTAGGTGTTTTTCCTCTTCCTCTGCAACCTTGCACATCCACAAGTGAGTATCTTCATGCAGCCATGATGGATCAGGCGAACTTCCAGAATGTACAGAGATAGAATCTTCTTTTGCTTTGTGGATAGGATTCCACTATAGGGGTGGTACATCTCTGAAGGTGTAATCCTTCAAATTGACCTTGGTGGTGACCCCTAAGTGCTGTAAGTACAAGGAGTTGGTGCCCCAATCTTGTACAATTTGCAGTTGTCGTAGGAAGGGTCTTCCTAGGATCATCTCATAGACATTATTTTTTTCAAAGTCACATATAGCAAATGTGTGTTCAAACTCGACGCCACAAGTGGTTAGAGTTATCCCTTCAAGCAATCCTAGAGGTCTTTCAAAATGACCGTCTGCCATTTGAAGCTTCATTCTAGTTGGTCTTAATGTGGGTTTTCCCCATCGCTTCCACAAGGAGGTGGTCACAATAGCAACACCAGCACCTGAATCTACGATTGCTTTGGTCATGTAACCCTAGTAGGTGATCGGAAGATAATGTTACCTTCTTCACCTTCACTCACGTCTCCTATTTTATCGAGAGGTATCTCTGGAACTTTTTGGTTAGAGCATGCTTTGGCGTTTTGCCAAGTCTTAGCTGTATGGTTGACACTAGCCTCAGAAGATCTATTGCTTTGTCTATCCTTGCCTAGGTGTCTACCAGATCTCAGGTTCATAAGCTTTGCCTTTTGGTCCCAAAATTCTTCTATGTATTGATCAAAATCCTTTGGAGTTCCCTTGGGTTCCTAGTCCCATGTGAGGGTCAACTTCAAATTATCCTATCTGAAAATCAACGCATTATTCTTATAAAAACAAGCTTTCCAACGAGCTATAGAGCTAAAAAAATGGACTTGTGATGAAAAAGTTATGTCAAATCAGGCTCTTGGGGGTCAAAACAGGGAAATAGGGCCTTTTGGAAAAATCAAGATTTTGTGTGAAAATCACGATTTTGGGGGTCTGGAAATCACGATGCTGAGCAATCGTAAAAATCACGATTTTGTGAAATCATGAAACTCGCAATGCTGATCACTTATGAAAATCGCGATTTTGAGGGATCCCCAAAAAATGCGATTTTGAATGAAAATCGTAGCATGAAAATCGCGATTTTGAATGAAAATCGTTTTTTCTCAAAATCATGTTTTTGACATGAAAATCGCGATTTCGAATGAAAATCATGTTTGGTCAAAGTCATGTTTTTGGCTTGAAAATCGCAATTTTGAGAATGACCAAAAAATCACGATTTTGATTGAAAATCATGTTTTTGAAAATCGTGTTCTGAAAATTGCGATTTTGTACCTTAGTGAAAATCGTGTTTTCTGAAAATCATGAAAATCGCGATTTTGGATGAAAGTCGTGGGAAGGACTATTCTCAAAACCATGTGCAATCAGATAGGCATGCATCTTCTCATACCAAGCATGTGGTGCTTGCTTTAAACCATATCATGCCTTCTTTAACTTGCACACCTGGTTTTCATGCACTAAAATTATATGAGGGGCATACCAACGCTGCCTATACCGATAGTCGCTCCCGACGTCAGTGTAAACGTTGGAAAAGTCCACTTAAAGATACTGACGGTCAAGTGACCGTCGGTATGACCATTTAAAATGGATCGTCGGGATATCTCGCGACCATCTGTATGCGCGTCCATATGAGCATCGGTATATCCATTGATATAAGCGTCGATATTTATTGGAAATTACCGATGCCCATACCGAAGGATATACCGAGGCCGTGTTTTAATCATATCGGGAACTCAAGAGAAAAACTCAACATTTTGCACGTGTTTGAGTATTGGTTGTCTTCTATTGAACTTGCATGCGCCAACTGAATTGTGACCTGCAGTGTCTTGTGCACACACACACACATATCTCTCTCTCTACACACACACACACACTCTCTCTGTTTAGATCTCACATCTTGGTAAGTGGTGCACGTACTCTTAGCCTTTATCTTTCTCTATGCTTTAGGTCTTATAATTTCTCTCCTCTTTGATTTTGCAGAAGTTTTTTGGCATCGATTCTTTGGAATTCGACGATAGACGACATACATTACACTTTGATGACAATGATCCAAAAGAGGGACATACCTGTAAGTGATTGCTTTATTCTCTATTGATAGAGAGAGAAATAGAGAGAGGGGTGAGAGAGAGATAGAGAGAGAAAGAGAGAGGGGGAGAGAGAGAGAGAGAGATAAAGAGAGAGAGAGAGAGATAAAGAGAGATGAAAGAGAGGAAGATAGAGATAGGAAGATAGAGCATACATACACACACATACATACACACACACATCTACACATCTACACATGCATACATACACACATACATGTACACACATACACACATGCATGCATACATACACACACATATACACACATGCATGCATACACACACATACACATATACACACACGCATACATACACACACATGCATACACACATACATACACACACATATATACACATATGCATACACACATACATACACACACATATACACACACATACACACACACATACATACACACATATACACACATGCATGCATACATACACACACATATACACAGATTCATAGACACTGTTGAGAGCAGTATGGGCATCCAAGGACTGACTAGACAAGGAAGCCAGGGAACCCAAGGATTGACGAGACAAGGAAGCCAACGGAGAGAGTCAGAACAAGGTGAAGGAGTAAGTAGACAAAGCAGTCGACGCAAATCTGGCAGATAGGCCCTTCAATTTTTCCAATCTACATCTTTTAAACAGTGATTCTTATCACTAACAATCATTGTAAATACCATTTCATATTTTTGTAGCTCCATTTTGTGCAAGCCAAGGAGTCCTTGAGCTTGAGGAGCCTTAGAAGTACCTACATATCAATTTTCGTATTTTTTAGACTCCGTTTGAGCCCTCAAATTGGCCCTGGAACCTAATTTTTAACTAGGCCGGACACTAGGTCTGGACAGGGCCAAAAGCTAGTCAAAAACTATAAAAAGAGCTAGAGAGCTCATTTTTGGGGTTAGATTGTAATTGAAACGAACTTGTAAGAGCTTTTGAAAGTAATCTAAAGAACTCCATTGATTCTCTCTCTTTGTCTTGCCGTGTGTGCGCGTGTGTGTGTATGTGTGTGCATGCTTGTGTGCTTCTCACTCACGCACTTGTGCCACCACTTGCTCGAGGTCTTCATACCCTCCTCACGTCTTCCCGGATTGACATTAAAGGAGGTGCTACTCATCACAGAGCTACACCAAATTTTGGCGCCGTTGCCGGGGATCGAGCTTTGAGGACGAGCGTGTGATGGTAAGACGTAGAGTTGACGCGTTGGAGTTGTAGGTATTTTCTTCACGCTCATCGATTTTCTTTTACTTTCTTCACTATCTTCATCACCATCATCATCATCACCATCTCCCACGTCCATCTCCATCATCGCGAAAATTTCAGTTTTTTACTATATCCCCATCTCCACCTCATTTCCCTCATTTCACTTGTGAGAGAGAGCGAGAGAGCGAAATTGCATGTGCTGTTTTTGCATGTTTCTTGAGCTATCTTGCAGGTACAGGTCACATCACCATCTCCAGCTTCCCGCGCAGGTACGGAACTCGACGAAACTGTCTCGCAGTCGCCGCCTTCTGTCCATCGCGATTGACAGAAATTTTCACTTGTTGGTAAATTTGAGTGCACCACAGTGGACTAGAGACCCTGCACACCACATTCCCACTAAAATTTTTGAAAATCTTGCAAAATTTCAGTCCATCGCGATTGACTGCTCTGTCCATCGCGATTGACTGCCAGTCCATCGCGACCGACTGCCTGTCCATCGCGATTGACTGAAGTCCCTGTCCATCGCGACCGACTGCCTGTCCATCGCGATTGACTGAAGTCCCTGTCCATCGCGACCGACTGCCTGTCCATCGCGATTGACTGAAGTCCCTGTCCATCGCGATTGACTGCCTGTCCATCGCGATTGATTGAATTGGGTGTCCATCGCGACTGACTGAAGTCCCTGTCCATCGCGACCGACTGCCTGTCCATCGCGATTGACTGAAGTCTCTGACCATCGCGACCGACTGCCTGTCCATCGCGATTGACTGAAGTCTCTGTCCATCGCGATTGACTGCCTGTCCATCGCGATTGACAGCCCTATCCATCGCGATTGACAGCCAATTTTAGCCAAATTTTTTAGGGTTTGTTAATTGAAAAGTTGGGCTAAATTTTGGTCACAAATATTATGCTCTTGAGCACATGGGGAAGTCTTAGGAAAACAACTTGGGAAAACCTGTTGCACAGTGATCCTGTTTGAACCCTGTCGTAACCCTAGAACCCTGAACGGTCACAACTTTTTCATATGAAATCCAATTTTTGAGCTCTTGGGCTTGTTGGAAAGCTCGTGGCATATACTACACGCCCTCAACTGTTTTTTATAAAGATAATGCGTTGATTTTCAGAGAGGGTATTTTGAAGTTGACCATACCCAGGGGGCTCAAAGTCAGGGGTCTTTAGAATTATTTTCCTAAAAGTCACAATGCAAATATGTGTTTATGTTACATGAATGAAAGTGGTTGGTTTTGTCCTTTGAATATAAGCATTGAGCTAACCGTGGGACTTTTATAGGTCCATTGAGAGCAACAGAGAGCATACAAAGCAAGGTTTCTTTGCAAACTTGAGAACCGGGTTCTTGAGCACCATAAAGCAAGGGATCAACAAGTAAGGTTGGAATATTCTCAACTCCCTCTGTCATTTCCTAGCTCAAGCTAAGAACGAGTAGAGGTAGGAGTAAGTCAGGTTGACGATAGGCAGTTATCAAGCTGAAGACTACCTAAAAAACTAAAGTTCAAGTTAAAAACATAATCTCTGTACTGTCGATAACCTAAAGGAAAAGAATCTAACGTGGAACGATCAACCTAAAGTACGAAGAACATTCAAGTGTTCCTGACGACGTGATATCAGACAAGACCATAAACACAATAATTAACTAAAAAGAATCAAGTGACTGGTACCAATTGATCGGCAACGAGGTTGTACTCTGGAAAAAAATTGGGCTAATCAGTTAGGCATATGAACCTTAGATCAGGACGACACCTAGCAAGAGAGAGACAAAGCCTTAGGTCTTCAGAGGCTAGTGTCAATCACACTGCAAGGTCTTGGGCCCAGCAGTTGAGCCACCACTCATACTACCCTAGCTCTGAGACCAATGAGTCAGAAATGTCTCAAGGCATGGACAGACCCACGGGAAGTTCAGGAGTGCCTTATTTGTACAGGGTAGAAGGCCCTTACAAAACACAGCTGGAATATCTTAGGACCAACCGACTAGGTGCTAGCATCTATGAGGACGGCCTAGGAAGATCCGTGGTCCAGATTAAAAATCCTGATCAATCCATTGGACTAGAGCACCCAGCTGTCAAGTTTGAAAATGGTGCATACCTGGACAAAGAAGGAACTATATATGTAGTCACTAGTCACCCTGATAGGACAGATGACTTTGGGAATGTAATCTCAGAAGCGGACTTAGGTGACCTGGAACAAGGGAACATGGGTGCGGAACCTAGAACCCCTCGAGGTAAATCAGTTCTCACTAGGCTTATCACGCCTGAATGGGTCCCTCAAGACAACAAGAGCATAGAGTTGCTCCTTAATCGAGAAACTGATGAAGCCTTTTGGAGGTATAAGTCTAATCAGCCAACAGACATAGGAAATATCATGATCTATGAGCTTAAGGATCCGGATAGCCCAGGCAGAGTGACCTACTTAGATCATGCTTCAGAACGGATCTTTGTGGTGACACAAAATGATAGGCATGCTTACACTTGGAAGGGTGAATTTATTTTCCCTCAGCCAAGATCAAATGTATCCTATGGTCACCCTGGGGCTGGAACTTCCCAAGCTCATGGTACGCAAAGAGACAGAAGTAGAGATAGACCAGAAGTAAGTTTTGCCAATCCAGTGGGCAGAGAAAGAACGAGAACGGAAACGAATAGGGTAGAACCTGAGATGCTTAGAGCCCACAGGAACCAAAGAAATGTAGATGGATTCCCTCTGCCGAGGCCTAGAGAGCACACAAGAACTTTGAGACCCACCCAGCTAGTTAAGTCCATGAAGAATTACTATGACGGTACAGGAGATCCCTATGATCATGTGGCGGAGTTCAAGCAAGTCTTGAGAGCTGAACAAGTGGAAGATCTGTTCACGCAGTACAATGCCTTCGGTCTAACCCTGAGGAATACGGCACTTACATGGTTTCAGCCATTGGATGAGCGCCAGTTCAGGAGCATAGACCAACTCCTAGAAGCATTTATTATTGAGTTCTCCAAGAGTGGCATAAGACACAACACCTCCTCACTGATTCACAGCTTCAAACAGACCCCCCAAGAGACTGTCAGATTGGCCGGAAGAAGATTTAGACAATATCTTGAAAGGTGCCCTATTTCGGAGCTACCCACATCTGCTAAACAAGTAGCCTTATTCCTTGATGGATTGCTGAGTACGAAATTGAGATCCTATGTGTATCTAAAGGACCCTAGGACCATAGAAGAATGTGTACGCATGTGCATTGACATTGAAGATAACCTAGGGGAAGAGCTAGAGCTCTCCAAGATCTACAAAGATTCAGATAGTGCATCTAGTCACTCTTCCACACAAGCCACATCAATTGAGGAACTGGCCGAGAAAGTGGCCCAAAAATTAGGAGTAACTAGCAAACAAATTCCAAGGTTTGCTCCTGTGAAAAGATGCTATACTTGTGGTGGTGACCACATGGCGAATGTCTGCCCTATTATGGCTCAACCCCAAGTAAACCCTAGTAGCCAGTACTGCACCATAGAACGGAGATACACCAATCACACCGCACAAGACTGCCCATACAACAAGCAGGCAGTTAGGCAACCCTATCCGCAGCCCTACCAACAAGGCCGATACCAGAACCAAAATCCACCACCACAATATGCTAGACCCCAACAAAACTACCAACCACAATATCAGGCCCAACAGAGACCCCAACCGGTGCTAGCTCAACAGCCTCCAAACCCCGCTAATGTGATTCCAGTAAAGTATGCTGTGGCAGAAGAAAACCTGAATAGGGCCATAGTACCAGTGACCCCATTGATCTCAGAAAGTGACCCGAGTGACCATAGCTTTGATTCTACACATGTCGATAGTCCCCAGGCTTACTACATGCAGTCTCCAGAACATGGTGAGTCCTACTATAGTGAAGAACCAAGTGAACCTAGTTGGGAGTCGGATTACACGAACGTCATGTATGCAAACCCCAACCCTAGGCCTCAACCTAGGCAGGTACGACCACCCTTTCCTAGAGGACCATGCTACCGATGTCAAGGGGATCACTTCATTCGTGATTGTCCCTTACCTCCACCTACACAAAATCAGTCCGTGACGATCCAAGGCTTTTGCCAAGATTGTGGAAAAGAGCATCTCTTACGAGATTGCCCAAAGAACCCCAATAATATGCCAAAAATCACTCCTATCAATGTGATTGGGTTGGTTGTGGATGCCTCAGGAAGCGTCACTTCCACTGCACCAGTGCAGGTAGTCACTAGAGCTCAGGCTTTGCAGCAAAACCAAGAGACAAACCAGGGTAAGAACTCAGAGGCTAGTGAAACCGAGAGCGTGACAAAGAAAAGGACTAGAGCGTGGAAAGATAGTCGAGAAAGAATGAAAAGACAATGGGCTAAAAAGATGAGTGAGCTTGAGGAAAGCATAAGAGAAACCAAAGCGAGGATAACTGAACTCACAGCTCCAACTCCCTCTCACATTACCCCGCCTCCACCACTCCCACCTCCATCCAACCCACCACTTTCCCCACCGCCTCATCAAATCCCACCAACCCCTAGAGGAGGATCAGTCCTAGCAGATTCCACTCCTGAAGACCTAAACATGATGCTTAAAGCATATCAGGCCAGAATCCAAGAAGGGCCAACCATAACCGATCATGAAAAATGCTATCCTAGAGCCGAGCTAGAGCTTGAACGAACTAAGATTTGTGCCAAAATGGTAGAATTGGCTCAGACAATGTTTGAGGCCAGCCGCCTATTCAACATTTCTAGTTCAGCTAAGACGCAGTTACACTTTGATGGACTGCTGGAAAGAATAGAGAAGCTGATTGCACAATCCGAGAAGGAACCTGCCCCTCAAAGAAAGGAAAGGGCAAGAGAACGAATAAGCCAGCCTCTTCAGGAAGCCCACGCGCCTCCTCAAGATGCCTATCTTCCTCCCCAAAAGGCAGATGAGCCTACCCCGAAAGCTTACGTACCTCCACAGGTGACCTACATTCCTTCTCAGGGAGCGTACGAGCCTGCTCGGAAGAGTAATAGAATAGGTAACCCTCTCCAAGAAGCTTGTGCTCCAGCCATCCGTGGGAACGAGGAGAGAGCCAACGATAGAATAAGCCCTCCTTCCCAGGTTGCTTATGTGCCTAATTCTACGGAGCCAGACACTTCTTCTTCTATGAATCGGTTTGCACCAGACTTCCTACGAGAGATTCAAGAAGATAAATGGGATAACGAAAGTGAGGTCGCCCCTCCATTTGAACTTGTGGACGATGCACACGACCAATTCCCACAAGACATCCCATCCATTTACGGGGAACATGAGAGTACTCAGTCTCATGAGAGGTTGGACTTTGAGTCTAATTCCATACAGGAGCTACCCCACTTCACAGGCCCATGGGAAGCAAAGTCCACATGTATGAGAGCACCCACAGTCATGGTAAGGAACGACGACTCAGTCATACCAAGGAACACGGAGGTAGTAACGAACACCAAGGTGCAACGCGATCTCACTTTGGAAGAACTGACTAAGGATAGACCAAACATGCGAAAATATGTAGCCAGTCAGGTAGCTGAAGTTGCAAAACCTCGTTCCAAGGTAGGATCCCATAGGACAGTGCCAGAAATTCCCTTGGATAAGATAGGAGATATGTGTGAAGGTGAAGAAGGGAACACCTATCTTCCCATTACCTACCAGGACTACACCACTAAGGCAATTTTGGACTCAGGTGCAGGAGTTGCAATTGCCACCACGTCCCTTTGGAAACGTTGGGGCAAGCCAGCACTCAGGCCAACGAGAATGAAATTGCAGATGGCCGATGGTCGTATTGAGAGACCCCTAGGATTGCTCGAAGGAATAACTCTCACCACTTGTGGTGTCGAGTTTGAGCATAGCTTTGCTATATGTGACTTCAGCAAAAATCATGCCTATGAGATGATTTTGGGAAGACCATTCATGCGACAGTTGCAAGTGGTACAGGATTGGGGAACCAATTCTTTGTATCTGCAACACTTGGGTGTTACAACCAAAGTTAATCTCAAGGATTATTCTCATAGAGATGTCCCTCCTATCCAATGGAATCCCATCCATAGGGCCAAAGATGATACAGAATCGGTGCATTCCATAGGGTCTGGATCCTCATGGATGCATGAAGACACCCACTTATGGATGTGCAAGGTAGCAGTAGAAGAAGAGAAAAGAGAGGAAGCCAGAGAGGTAGGTGCGAAAGAAACCCATAGACCCATTCAAGACCCAGCCTATGCACCTGTAGTTTTTCCAGACGAGGAATTTGAACCTCACGGTTGGGCATAAATTTTAGCAACAATGGACGTAGCCATCAATGAAGAACAATGGACACCTCACTGTGATGAGGATGGCTATGACATTTCAGTCTTCTCCATAGAGCCAATCATGGGAGAGGCAGTTCTAGAAGAATGCGAACCTAGCCCTGATGCATTTGAGGATGCAAGTGACTCCGATCTAGAGTCAATCATTATGGACCCACCATTTGCATCAGATGAAGAATATTTCCATGAAGTGGAATTTCAACCCCAGAGGCATGGAGAGGTTACAAATGATGTAAGATTAGCAACACATATGACCCCGAAGGAAGAAGGAAAGAAACGAAAGAAGAGAGAAGCCTTACCAGAAGAGGAAGAATCTTTGTTTGAGGTCCCAGAAAATTTTAAGAAGTATGAGATAGATGACAGGAGAGTCATGATAAGAATGCCTAAACGAGAGGCACAATCAGGAGAGGCCTATGATAACAAAGAAACCAGCAAGAAAATAGTAGTGGCCATAGAAGAAGGAGAGGAGAGATGCACGTATATAGGCCATGACCTGACAGAAGAAGAAGAGCATGAATTGATTGCCTTGCTAAGAGAATACAGAGATGTATTCGCTTGGAGTTACAAGGACTTGAAAGGTGTTGACCCTGACATATGCTCACACACTATCCCCATGACCTCAGATGCCAAACCCTCTAAGCAAAAGCCTTATACATATAACGATAATTACGCTGCTAAGATCAAGGAAGAGATAGATAGACTGGTCGAAGCCGGATTTATCTATGAAATTGAGCACACTGAATGGGTATCCCCCATCGTAGTGGTGCCCAAGAAGAATGGCAAGCTGCGTGTGTGCATTAACTTGAAGAAGGTTAATGCCGCCACGATTCGAGATAACTATCCGCTTCCCATCACAGAACATCTCTTAGAAAGGGTGGCGGGCAAGGAAGTGTACAGCTTCCTTGATGGATTTTCTGGCTACAATCAAGTAGCCATAGCTCCAGAAGATCAGCACAAGACAGCCTTTGCCACAGAATGGGGCATTTTTGCTTTTAGAGTAATGCCATTTGGGCTTACCAATGCACCAGCTACCTTCCAGAGGCTGATGTGCCATGTGTTTAAGGAGTTCCTGAGGAAGAGTTTAGAAGTCTATGTTGATGATCTCTGTGCTCATTCTAATGTTAGACAAACCCATATTCCTGAACTCAAACAACTCTTTGACAAATGTAGAGAGTACCAAGTCTGCCTGAACCCAGAAAAGTGCGTTTTTATGGTCAGGCAAGGCAAGATTCTAGGACACATAGTGTCAAAGAATGGCATATCTACAGACGAAGAAAAAGTGAGAGCCATAGCAGAGCTACCGAGGCCAAAGAATGTCAAGGAAGTACAAGCTTTCATGGGGCATTGTGGGTATTACCGACGTTTCATCCACATGTATGCGGTCATTGCAAAGCCCATGTACGGACTTCTGACAAACTTTGAGTGGACGGATGAATGTGAGAATTCCTTCCAAGAGCTTAAACGAAGATTATGTTCAGCACCAATCTTGACCACACCAGATTGGAATAAGCCTTTCCATGTTCATGTGGATGCATCCAATTATGCTATTGGATGTGTGCTTGCACAACCTACTGGTGAAGGTAATATGGATCTTCCAATTGCCTATGCCAGTAGACAATTGAATGCGGCTGAACGGAATTACACCACCACAGAGCGAGAAGGATTAGGCATGGTGTATGCAGTTAAGAAATTTAGACACTATTTGCTTGCAAATAAGTTTAAATTTTTTACTGATCATCAGGCATTGTTGTACCTAGTAAACAAGCCATGCAATACAGGTAGATTAGTAAGATGGTTTCTCTTACTAATGGAATACGACTTCGAGGTGGTGGTAAGGAAAGGTAGGACTCACTTACGAGCAGACCATCTCTCTAGACTCACATCTGGAGAAGCCCCACAAGGAGTATCAGATGACCTTCCTGATGCTTACTTGTTTAATTTGGAAGTGGTGCCGCAGTGGGCCAAGCCAATAGTACCAGTATTAACATACGGGCCTAATCATCCAGTGGTGAACACACGGAATAGAGAGATTGTAAAAGCCCAAAAGTACCATATCATGGCAGGAAGCATGTACAAGCACACAGATCAAGGGATCTTGGCTTGTTGCGTAGAAGAGGATGAGTACGCTAAATGGTTGCAATTAGCACATGTAGGTGCGTTAGAGCAACACCATTCAAAGCAAAGAACGTTGCAGACTCTAAAGAGATTCGGAGTGCATTGGCCAACTATGGAAGCGGATGTCCAAAAGTTGTGCAAGGAATGCCCAATCTGTTGCACTAAACCACCTGTGGAACATGCCACTCTCTATCAAGTATCCATTGCGCCAGATTGGAGTGAACCTCTAGTATCATTCTTGAGGACAAACACATTCCCTCCAGACATGACTCTAGCTAGAAAAAGGAGTTTGGAACAAGAAGCCCAGGATTATTCACTTGTTGGTGATAATCTATACAAACGTGGTAAGGATGGTTACCTGAGACTGTGTGTCCATGAGAGTGAATATCTTAAGATCTTGGAAACTGCTCACCAAGGTGTAGCAGGAGGACACTTTGGACCAGATCGGGTAATCAAGGCAATACTATTTGCGGGCTTCTGGTGGCCTACACTTCACATGGATGCACATACCTATGTGAAACGGTGTGATGTCTGTCAAAGGACTCAGTATCCTATACGCAAAGATGAGATGCCACTGAAACCTATGATGGGTGGACGTGCATTCTCTAAGTGGGGAATAGACTTCGTAGGTCCTATTAATCCCCCAGCTAAGGGTTCTCATGCAGAATACATCATTGTGGCAACAGATTATCTCACCAAATGGGTAGAGGTAAAGGCTACAACCAAGAACGATGCTCAAACAACTGCCAAATTCTTGTTTGAGAATGTATTCACAAGATACGGGCTACCTATAGAGCTTGTGAGTGATAGAGGAACTCATTTCTTAAATGAAGTGATTGAAAATCTACTCCAAGAATTCTTGGTAATACACAAGAAGTCTGCCCCTTATCACCCTCAAGCTAATGGACAAGCTGAGAGCACTAATAAGATTTTATGCAATGTACTGACGAAACTAGTGAACACTAAACGCTCTGATTGGGACAAACAGCTACACCATGCTGTTTGGGCATATCGAGTTGCCTACAAAACGGTACTCCAAGCCACCCCCTTTCAGATGGTATTTGGCCAAAACGCTGTGCTACCCTTGGACTTCCTGATTCCTACATTGAGAGTAGCACAAGAGCATGAATGGACAGGTCATGAGCTTTCCTCTAGGATCTTTGACCTTGAACGATTAAGAGAAACAAGACTGAGAGCCGCTGCAGGAATATATGCAGCTAAAAAGAGGCAGAAGGCATACTTCGATGCCCATGTGAAGGATAAAGGCTTGAAAGCCGGAGATCTAGTCCTAGTCTATACACTGAAACAACACGCGAGGAAGCTAGAAAAGAGAGGCTACGGACCTATGATTATCAATAGGATCTCCACGAGTGGAGCAGTACAATTAGCCACACTAGAGGGTGATGTTCTCCCAAATTATATTAGCGGTTGCAGAGTCAGGTTGTATCAGGAACCCCTCACGGAGGAAATGCTCAGTCGACTCAACACTGCTAAGAAACGCAAAGAGGAAGAAAAGCGAGTTCGAGAAGAAGCTCAAGCTGAAGCTTTAGAATGCATTAGAAGGATGAAATTACAAAGGCAAGGCAGAGATCAGCCTGGAGCGAATGACTATGCAGATCAAGGATTTCCCGTAGTCATGTGTGAAGTGGCAGGAACAAACTCGCATAGGATAATTGATAGACGTCCTTTCGTAACCTTAGAGATAGGACAAGGAAAGAGTGCAAGGACCGTAAGAGCCTTGATTGACTCAGGAGCAGCCACTAGTGCTGTTAAATTGTCTTACTGCCAAGAATTACAATTGACTGTCAATCCTGTGGAAGCATATCTTATAGGATTGGGAGGAGTGGAAACCCCTTGCATGGGCGAGGCGGAACTTCCCCTTTACATTCATGATGAGGCAATGACAATTAAAGTACTGGTGTGTCAAGATGAGGACCTCACTGAACCTCTTGTCTTGGGTCAAGACTGGATCTATGACCAAGCAGTCAACTTAAACCTAAGAAGTGGATTTCTTCAGGTATGGGTCAATCTTAGTCGAATTACAGTAGAGTTGGATAATGGAGCACTCAAGAAACTAGAAAAGGCACAGACTCCTGGTCCCTCCAGGGGTGCACATGAAGTTGACCATGCTGTTCTTGTCCAAAACTATGTGTTGCAGAGGAATGATATTCGCAAAAAAGGAGTCAGGGATGCAAAGGAATTCCCTTCTTTTCCAAAGGCCAGAAGGAGGCAACAACCAACGGTGGAGCAAAGGCAAAAGCAGCAGAGTACGACCTATGCCGGACATCAAAAGAACCTGCGTAGCAGAATGTCTCACCAAGTGAACCAAATGTGGGTGCGGAAAGGCGAACACCCGATTGCACCCACGCCAACAGCACGGGCGAAGCCTCTTATTAATAACCATCAACACGTCACTAATAAGAGGTCTTCCGGAAATTCTTTTGCTAACGTGAAATCTATTTGGGTGCCCAAAAAGTCGATGAAGGCTAGCCCACAATCAAGACAAATTTGGGTGCCTAAGACTTGTTTGCGGGCTCAAATAGCTACACCAAGAACACACCCTACACAGCATGATTCATTCACTCGCACAGCCTACATCCACTCATTTTCAACACCAAGGCACATGAACACGAACAGAATCAGTCGTAAATGGGCCCCTAAAGGGCCTCAGGTTAAAGCTGACACCCCTATAAAGCTCTCGAGAATCTCTACGGAACCACGAGTAACACTCATCCACTGCATTTGGCAGCCCAAGACTTGTAACAAACCCCCTGACCCTATTGTAAATCCATGACCACCTACTAACCGCTTCACTCTTAATTCACATCATTTCGCTTAGCTCTTAGGTCTACCTAACTCCTAACTACACACACCAACACCGAGCACTTATTAACTCCTAACCACTCCAGAACTTTAAGTTAATATTGTAACAAGGGACACCATGTCATTTTTGTGTCCATTGCAATGTTAACGTTTATTCATATATTCTCACAGAATCAGCTGCGACAATTTCAACATGGCGGAGGCAGCAGGAACCAGCTCTCACACAGAAATAAACCCGCAAGTGGTGGACTTGGACAGTTTACCCGTTTTGCCTGAGACAGTTGAAAGACCAGAAGAGTTGCAGGCCGTCAAAATCATACCTATTGCGGACCCTCCGCGTGGCCACACCATGCCCGTGGGAAAGACTTCACATTGGTTTACCGAGGTAGCAGGACCTTTGGGGGAAGGAACGTATCTATGGGAATCAGAGTTGGACTACAATGGAAAGCAAGGCAGATACCATTTCTTTACAAGAGAATTTGAGAAGTTACAAAATGCGGAAAGTCTACGTCCGATATGGGAAAAAGCCGGATTGAGTGCCTATTTCAGTGCCCGACTCCCAAAACCTGACTTCATGCGATGCTACTATCTCATCAACACCTTGACTCCAAATCCGAACCCAAAAGGTGCAAGCTCATTTGTGATTCCATCTCTGACAAAGGGGAATGAGCTCAAGAGGTTTAGGCTATCAAACAATTTGGTGAGAGAAGCTCTGGATATGCGCGGCATGCATATTCCTACAGAGAAGGAAACCCTAGTACCGGACTACATGAAGAATCGAAGTCTCACCAAACTCAAGGACATGGTATCCATGACGCCTAATATTGCAATACACCTTCGCATGTGCATGCAACACTTTGCTTTCCCGGCGCAGGATAGATTCACCATGCCGCACAAAAAGATTTGGTTTAGCCTGTATCTGGCAGAGACACAGAGCCTCACCATCAACCTACCCCACTGGATAATTGATCAGATACACTTAGCTCACAAACGCTGGCCGCGGAAACAGGTTTTATATGGTTGCTGTGCTCTGACAAGAATCATCTATAGGTGTTTGGCTTATGACATCCCAATCCAACGAGCCCTGATGTGGAATCGGGTAGAGCAGTTTCGAGGCAGGACATCCACTGGACCCCCTTCTAAGAAGATGAGAGGCACGGTCCAAGTCCCATGTGCTCAGCCACGTGGAGCGACCCTAACACCAGAAGTCACCCCGCCACCCCGAAGAGTCCGACCATTCACACTCCGACTTCCAAGACGCAGCACCGATGGTTCCACTTTGATATTTCCTCCCATCCCAACGGATCTCGAATTTCCTAGTGGTGCAACTTTGGAAGAACTCACTAATGAAGACTTCGAACAACTATTACAAGATGTAGAGCTGGAGACAGAAGAGGCACAACAAGCGGAAAATGTACAAACGCAGGCCACAACCTCCCAAGCACCTGTCACACCTGTTGAAGTGGAGGAAGAAGATGACGGAGATGAAGAACAGGGGGATGAGGAGGAGGAGTATGATCAAGAGCAACAAGAGGAGCAACAAGAAGTGCCAGAACTTGTAGGTGCACCTGCATATACAGCTCAACTACGAAGGCTATACGACACTATCAAAGCAGTACAAGAAAGGCATCAGCTCTCTCTGGTATCAGGTCAAGCTTTGATGCAAGAAATGCTATCAGATGAAGGAGTGGACCAACATTTCATTGACACCCTCAAATTAGTGTCAGACTCCTTAGGAGTTCCAGAGGCTGTCCACACCGCAGTCCGCCAGTCCGTAAGGTATGACAAACGCAGAGTGGACACATTACCACGAGCAGGTAAGACTATCAGGATACCCGTCACAGAACCGGAAGTACCCATTGAGACCACAGCCACCCCCATAACCACCACTGACCTCTCCGCTGAAACCTTCGTTCAGACATCACCCATCTCACCCCAGCATCCTCCATCACCACCTTCTCCGCCCCCGCCACCACCTCCCACCTTGGAAGAAACGACAGTCATCACCTCTACCTCCACTTATAATCCATCCTCATTCAAATCATTCTCATTTCGAGAACCCACCTCACAAGACACCCTCTTCTCCTTCGTCACCAATCCCTTGTACACTTCGTCCCATCTATCCGCTGAACCCATGACTGGCCATCCCATAATTACCAGCGTAGTTGGAAACCCAGCGCCCACGGAAGGAACCCTGTGTTTCCCGACCTATCCCCCAATACGAGTACCTCCATTCCATAACCCTCACTTCCCAGCTGGCCCCTACACCTCTTTCAACCGGACCTCACCACCCCAATACCCGTCCTTTGTGGAGCAGTTCTTCCGCTCTCCCATGTTTCAAAGGCACCTTCCTCCGATGTTCGCAACGACATCAATTTACACGGACACCACACTCACTTCACCTACCATACCCACCTATATGGTAGCCCCTGCACACACCACCTTGTCTGACCCAATGGACATTTCACCAACCACAACACCTCTCCCCACGATTTCCCCACCTTCCCCTCCCTTGCCCCCCACCTCACCACTCACATCAGTGGCACACACAGCATTCACTACACCCCTACCCAATCCCACCTCCTCTGCATTTCAAACTATTTCCCTTGCATCTCATAATGTAAATAGTACGTTCGACACATTACTTCAGTGTGCACATCAGCTACAACAAGACTTCCATCAATTAGAAGAACGCAATGCTACCCTCCAGGCAGAATCTCAACGTCTCCAAGCTAGAGTCACCACTCTTGAGGCTGACTACCTGACGCTCCTAGACGAGCATACCACACTACAGCAGGCTCACTCCGAATTGGAATCAAAGGCATCAACTGTAGATGACCAAGCAGTCAAGGAGCTAGAAACAGTGCTTCAAGCGCAAATGATATCTAATGCCACACTCAGACGCAACATTGGCTATTAAGGAAGCATATGGCCGCAGCACTAGAGGAGAACAAACGACTTCAACAACAAAATCAAGACAACTTTGAAGCGGCTATGGAAGGAACCGTAGGAGCAACCATTAGCCCTACCAGATATAGAGCAGTTCCATCAGAAGACATCCGCATCCTACTTGAGGAGCATGCAAATTTCCTGGAGTCATATGAAAAACTAGAGACTGAATGTGCCGATCTAAAGAAACAGTTAGCCAGTGTACCCACTGCTCAACAGGAGCCGGTAATCTTGCAACAATCTACAGAAGAAATGGAGACCCTTCGGAAACAGGTGACAGACCTCCAAGCACGCCTCCTACCATATGAACGACCGCCCTCGCCCATTGAAGAACCAGAACCTGAAACAGTAGTGGAAATCCCCGTCGAGGACAGCTACGAAGAGCCCTACGAGCCTATGCCGACGCCTGGTGGTCGAACTACAGAAGAAGGACAAGACACGTTAGAAATTCAAGTTCCAGATTGGGTCAGAAGGGTCGAGAAAGTGGGTAAGACACATGATGATCGTGTGGCCGTGCAAATGCAATCTCTCACGAATCTGGAAGAAACGGTCCTTCGGTCTTCCTACTTTCAACAATTATCCCATCAACGGTTAATCACAACATCAGAATCGCAATACATGCCTTATTTTGTCTTACTACATGATTATAATGCAGAAGTCAAAAGACATACAGGGAAGGAGCCCACATTCGCTACTCAATTTGAGATAGGGGATTTACCGACCGATGCACGTGCTGGCTCGATTTTCCAACCTAATTGGCGTGCACGTTTACTCACCGATTACCCAGAGATGATGAGTACCTGGGCTACCATGCCACTCTACATCAAGTATAATCCATGCTATTGTCCAGTGGTACGTCGCAGATCCTGGCAAGCATTTGCAATCAAGGTACGCAACAATAAAGAGTGCTCCGCTTGGGTTAACTACCCGTATTTTGCTCCACCTCGAGGACCTCCAACCGTAGCCTACATGATATCAACCATTCGGCACTGGTCTGCACGCCTAAATAATGTACCTGATATAGCAGCGAAAATGTGTATGAAGATATTTGAGCTCATGACCATTGTCTTCAAAACCTTTCGGAATGTCCAAGCTCCATACATCTCCGCTCCTGGATTCGCTCAAGGCAACAAGGATTTAGTCTACGACATGAGCCAAACCCCCTCGGTCACTGTTATCTTTGCTTGGCATGCACGAATCAAGTACTTGCCCGCATGCTTCAAGCAAACATTTGAGGAAATGTTCTCTACGGGCTTCTGGGAATACAATTCCGAAATTTTCATTCCCAGACCCACACATTTGCTACATCTATTCGCAGTAGAACAAGCGATCCATGCAGATCAGTTACGTCTGCCACATCCGGACGTTCCAGGACCAATCGATTGGGATCGTATGATGACAGATTTGGCCAGAGGACTACGCTTACAAGAACATCAGCTTGCCACTCAGGTTGTGGAATATTACATCCAACACCCCCAGCAACAAGGGTCTGTCAGGGACGACAGACGCGAGAGAGGGGGGGTGTTGAGAGCAGTATGGGCACCCAAGGACTGACTAGACAAGGAAGCCAGGGAACCCAAGGATTGACGAGACAAGGAAGCCAATGGAGAGAGTCAGAACAAGGTGAAGGAGTAAGTAGACAAAGCAGTCGACGCAAATCTGGCAGATAGGCCCTTCAATTTTTCCAATCTACATCTTTTAAACAGTGATTCTTATCACTAACAATCATTGTAAATACCATTTCATATTTTTGTAGCTCCATTTTGTGCAAGCCAAGGAGTCCTTGAGCTTGAGGAGCCTTAGAAGTACCTACATATCAATTTTCGTATTTTTTAGACTCCGTTTGAGCCCTCAAATTGGCCCTGGAACCTAATTTTTAACTAGGCCGGACACTAGGTCTGGACAGGGCCAAAAGCTAGTCAAAAACTATAAAAAGAGCTAGAGAGCTCATTTTTGGGGTTAGATTGTAATTGAAACGAACTTGTAAGAGCTTTTGAAAGTAATCTAAAGAACTCCATTGATTCTCTCTCTTTGTCTTGCCGTGTGTGCGCGTGTGTGTGTATGTGTGTGCATGCTTGTGTGCTTCTCACTCACGCACTTGTGCCACCACTTGCTCGAGGTCTTCATACCCTCCTCACGTCTTCCCGGATTGACATTAAAGGAGGTGCTACTCATCACAGAGCTACAGACACATATACACACATGCATACATACACACATACATGCATACACACATACATACACACACACATATATACATGCATACACACACACACATACACACATTCATACACACACATATATACACACATGCATACACACATGCACACACATACATACACACATAAACACACATGCATGCATACATACATACACATACACATATACACACATGCATACATACACACACATGTACACACATGCATACATACACACACATATGTACACACATGCATACATACACACATATACACACATGCATGCATACATACACACACATATACACACATGCATGCATACACACACACATGGACACACACACACACACTTACACACATGCATGCACACACACACATACATACACACATGAATGCATACACACACATGCATACATACACACACATGCATACATACACACACATACACATATACTCACATATGCATACATAGATGCACATACACATATACACACATGCATACATTCACACACACACACATACATACACACATGCACACATATATACACACGCATATATGATTTCTGTATAGATAAATAAATATGAAAATAGCTAGTGTTTTAATTAAATACAATAATTAAATATATAAATTTATGATTTTAAACTTTTTTTTACATCAAATATATAAAAATAGGATCAGGGTTTTTAGGCTATTTACACATACATATATATATATATATATATATATATATATATATATATATATATATATATATATATATATATATATATATATATATATATATATATATATATATATATATATGTATATATATATATATATATATATATATATATATATATATATATATATATATATATATATATATATATATATATATATATATATATATATATACATACACATATATATACACATGCATACACATACACACGTGTTTTAGGTCTAGGTCTTTCCGATTAGGGTTTTATGGTTTTTACACATGCATAACATATATACACACATACACATACACATATAATACATATATACATGTATATACATATGCATATAGAAATATACATATTTTAGGTCTAGATCTTTAAGATTAGGGTTTTATATATATATATATAGATATATATATATACATATATATATATATATATATATATATATAAATAGGATAATTATATAGATAAATAAATATGAAAAGAACTAGTGTTTTAAATAAATTAATTA
Organism: Ceratopteris richardii; assembly: GCA_020310875.1. NCBI lineage: Eukaryota > Viridiplantae > Streptophyta > Polypodiopsida > Polypodiales > Pteridaceae > Ceratopteris > Ceratopteris richardii. Next base: position 148,384,206 of record CM035418.1, on the reverse strand, counting down.
AATATATAAAAATAGGTTTAATTTTAAGGATTTTAATCACAGTAATTATATATATACATACAGAAGTACAGATAGGCCAGAAGTAAGTTTTGCCAACCCATTGGGAAGAGAAAGGACGAGAACGGAGACTGATAGAGTGGAAACTAAGAGATCTACAGACCCAAGAAACCAAAGAAATGCTAATGATTTTCCTTTGCCAAGGCCTAGAGAACACACTAGGACCTTGAGGAGCCAGTACTGCACCATAGAGCGAAGATACACCAACCACACTATGCAAGATTGTCCCTACAACAAACAAGCTGTTAGACAGAATTATCCTCAACCATATCCCCAACAGGGAAGATACCAGAAACAATACCCACCCCTATAGTACGGTAGGCCCCAGCAACCCTATCAACTATCCTATCAATGGCAGTAGAGACATCAACCAGTTCTAGCACAGTAAACCCCTGCTCCAGCTAATGTGATTCAAGTGAAGTACGCAGCTGCAGAAGAAAATCTAAATAGAGCTATAGTGCCAGTAACTCCATTACTTTCAGAAACTGACCCGAGTGATCATAGTTTTGACTCGACCCATATTGATAGCCCGCAAACTTACTACATGCAGTCACCTAAGCATAATGAGTCCTACTATTATGAAGAACCGAGTGAACCTAGTTGGGAGCCAGAGTATGCTAATGTCATGTACGCAAATCCTAACCCTAGACCTCAATCCAGACAGGTAAGACCCCTATTTCCTAGAGGACCGTGTTACCGATTTCAAGGAGATCACCTCATTCGTGATTGCCCTATGCCTACACCTACACAACCCCAATCTGTGACAATCCAGGGTTTTTGTCCCGATTGTGGGAAAGAGCACCTCTTACGAGATTGTCCTAAGAACCCCAATAATACGTTGAAAATCACTCCTATCAAGGTTATTGGGTTAGTAGTAGACTACAGGAAGTGTAACTTCCACTGCACCAGTGCAAGTGGTCACTAGAGCTCAGGCTTTGCAGCAAAACCAAGGTTTAGGCCAAGAGAAGAGTGCCGAAGTTAGTGAAACTGAGAGCATAACCAAGAAACGAATGAGAGCCCAGAAGGATAGCCGGGAAAGGATGAAAAGACAATGGTCTAAGAAGATGAGCGAATTAGAAGAGAGCATAAGAGAGACAAAAGCCAAAATCATTGAACTCACCTCTCAAACACACTCTCGCATACCACCACCACCACTGTCAACACCTAATCTTCCACCTTCCAACCCACCTCATACAATTCCACCACCCCCTAGAGTAGGATCAGTATTATCTGACCCCACTCCTGAGGACATAGACATGATGCTTAGAGCATATCAGGCCAGAAGCCAAGACGGGCCAAATGTGATAGATCATGACAAATGTTACCCTAGAGCTGATCTAGAGATAAAAAGAACCAAGTGTTGTGCTAAAATGGTAGCATTGGCTTAGACCATGTTCGAAGCTAGTTGTCTCTTCAACTAGTCTTGCTCAGCTAAGACCCAGTTGCACTCTGATGGAGTGTTGGAGAAATTGGAGAGCATAATTGCAAGATCTAGCAAGGAAGCCACCTCCCAAGGAAGAGACAAGGAAAGTGAAAAAATAAGCATTCCTCCCTAGGAGGCTTATGTGCCTTGCTCCACTAAACCAGACACCTCTTCTTCTATGAATCGGTACTCACTAGAATTCCTGCGAGAGATTCAAGAAGAGAAATGGGCTAAAGAAAGTGAAGCTCCTCCTCCCATTGAACTTGTGGATGAAGCACATGATCAATTCCCACAAGACATTCCTTCTATTTATGGAGAGCAGGAGAGTGCCCAGTCTCATGAGAGATTAGACTTTGAGTCCAATTCCTTATAGGAACTACCCCATTTCACAGGCCCATGGGAAGTTATGTCTACGTGTATGAGAGCACCCATAGTGATGGTAAGAAAGGAAGAAGGAACATAGAGGTAGTGAAAAACACTAAAGTGCAGTGCAATCTCACTTTAGAAGAGCTACTCAAGGCTAAGCCAGAACTATGGAAACATGTAGCCAATCAGGTGCCAGAAGTAGCAAAACCTCGTTCCCAGGTAGGTTCTCATAGAACGGTGCTAGAGATACTGTTGAAGCTCAAGGTCAAGCACAGGCATAAAAGCGCGTCAAGGAAGTGGAGACACAAGAAGGAGGAGCAAGTAGGGAGCTCCAAGAAGCACCTGTCAAATTTTCAGAAGAAATCCCTATAAAACTAGTGATTTTTATCACTAAAAACCATTGTAAATACCATTTTCCATTTTTACAACTCCATTTTGTTCAAGCCGAGGAGTCCTCAAGCTTGAGGAGTATTAGAAATATCATCCTACCAATTTTCATAATTTTTAGATTCCGTTTGAGTCCCCAAATAAGCCTTGGAACCTACTTTTTAACTAGGCCGGACACTAGGTTTGGATAGGGCCAAAACTACTCAAAAAACTATAAAAAGGGCTGGAAAGCTCATTTGAGGGGGTAGCTTGTTGTAGATTTCAGCTTTGTAAGAGAGTTCTTTGGTAATCGAAGTCCTTCCATTGTTCCACTCTTTGCTCTTACTTTGTGCACGTGTGTGTGTATGTGTGTGTATGCTTGTGTGCTTTCACCCACGCACTTGTGCCATCACTTGCTCTTGGTCTTCATACCGGTCCTCACGTCTCCACGGATTGACATTTATGAGGTGAAGCTCCTCACGTTGGTATTCACCATTGTGCTAGAGTGACACCAAATTTGGCGCCGTTGCCGGGGAGAGAGCTTGGAGGACGAGCGTGTGACGGTAAGACGTAGAGTAGCGACGTTGGAAGGTAAAAAAATCATCATTTTCAATTCAGTTTTTGAGTTTTCCTTCTTCTTCATCTTCATCATCATCACCATCTCCACCCACCTTCATCTTCTCAGTTTTTTCCATTTTTTAGAGTACATTCACCTTGCTTTTTACTTGTGGTTGTGAACAAGAAGCTTAGAGGGGGGTGCGGAACTGAATCGCTGAAGAAAAACTCTTGAAACACTCTCTAAATACCAAGAATCCGAGCGACCATTTTCGTGAAGTGATAAAACCTGCGCCAAGTATCGTGAGTGCAATATCGCGGGTTTGAAGGAAGATTTGGCACCTACAGACACATAGGAGTGACAACGAGGACACAAGGTACTCATATTTGCAAAAAGTTTTGAGTTTGGACTCCAAAAAATCCAAGTATCGTGTTTCTCCCGCGGTTGAGGTATCGTGATACCTGACAAGTATCGTGATCTCCTGTGGTTGAGTATCGCGATACTTCACAAGTATCGAGTATCGTGAGATCCCTGATTGCGATACTTCATAAGTATTGAGTATCGTGAGATCCCTGATCGCGATACTTCATAAGTATCGAGTATCATGAGATCCCTGATCGCGATACTTCACAAATATCGAGTATCGTGGTTGCGATCGCGATACTTCCCAAGTATCGTGTATCGAGTATCGCGTTTGCTGAAGTATCGTGTATCGTGATTCCTGATCAAGTATCATGTGTCGTGTATCGTGTTTTTGAAGTATCGAGTATCGTGTGCATCCAGGTATCGTGTATCGTTTTTTGGCAGATATCATGTATCGTCTGGTTCAAAGATCGAGTATCGTGGTCAAATTCTCACGATCTCTGTCGGATATCGAGTATCGTGGACATCAAGTATCGCGATAGTTCCCAAGTATCGTGTATCGCCTGTTTTGAAGCATTTCTTGAGAGGCCCTGTTTCCCTGTTTTAACCCCCAGAACCCTGAACTGGCATAACTTTCTCATACGAATTCCGTTCGGAGTGATCTTGGGTTTGTTGGAAATCTCTTGGATTATTAGATAGGGTATTTTTAAGTTGACCCTCAGGTTGGACTAGGAAGCAAGGGGTTCCACAAGATTTTGAGCAGTTTAAAGGACAATTGTGGACTTGGAAGACAAGGCTTATGAACCTAAGATCAAGTAGACACTTAGGAAGGGATAGATAAAGTACCAAATCACTTGAAACTAAGGTCAACTGCACAACCAAGTCAGGGACTCACAACTCAGGGGTTAACACTACGTGCTGAGCTCATAGACAGTAAAAAATGTCACTTAACTGGGAGAGACTCTTGGCTTCTGAAGACATTCATAGATCCATACCAAGGGAAGGTCTTATTCCTAAAGTGGAAGGGGAATATAGGATGTCTCTTCAATATATATCCACTAACTTGCAAGGAATACCCATCTACCTTGATGGTCTACAGAGGACAGTAGCAAGAATGATAAACACCACAGAATCTGAAATAATTCCAAGACCAGCTGTCAAGTATGAAAGTGGAGTTTATAGGGACAAGATGGGCCACATATATGTAGTAACTGAAAATCCTGATCATATTAATGAAAGAGGAGAGTTAGCTCGAGATCAGGCAACTACCTCACAAAACCCATTTGAGACTCAGCAAAGAACAGAAAATGTGTTGTTAGGACAAACGAGCCAAGGTAGTATACCCAATGGGCCATATGAGCAGTTCACCAGGCCAGGAATTAACCCCCATGGCCACTCTAGCCAGGAAATGGGAAATATGAATGGACCCACCTTTAGGACAGAACCGCCCCAAGGTGTCCCCATCATAACTCGATCCCTAGAGCCCAACATAAGACTGAGACCAATCCAACTGGCCAAATGTATGCGAAATCATTACGATGGCACAGGAGAGCCCTATGACCACATTGCAGAATTCAAGCAGGTATTGCGAGCGGAGCAAGTGGATGACTTTTTCATGCAATATGAATCCTTTGGGCTAACTCTTACGGGAATAGCCTTAACTTGGTTTCAATCTTTGGATCCAAATTGCTTTGAACATATTGAACAATTCTTCCAAGAACTTATTTGGGAATTCACTAAGCGAGGGATCAAGCACAATTCGTCATCCTTAATACATAGTTTCAAACAAGCTCCTAATGAGACAGTAAAAAATGCAGCACGAAGATTTAAGAAATACGTTGCCCGATGCCCTGTGACAGAGAGACCTTCTCAGCAAAAAATGATATCGTTATTTTTAGATAACCAATGGAACATTGAGAATCTTAGTATACATAAAACGACTGCAAACCCTAAGTGAGTGTCTTCAGGAGTGCATAGATTTGGAAGACAACTTAGCTGAGGATCTCAAAACAACACAGGGTCCTACCAAATCAGAGGATACAAGGAGCAAGGAAACTTCTAGTTTGAGTTATGTGGAGGAAGTGACAGAGTTAGTGGCCAAGAAATTAGGAGTACAAGGACAAAGGAACCACCAAAACTCCTCCTTGAGAGTGCCAATGTTAGGAAGTTGCACACTTTGTGGTGGAGATCATCCATCTCATGACTGCACCAGAGAAGCATTAGGGTTATCACAACCTTACCCTTATGATAGACAACCAACTCAAGCGCCTAACATGTACTCTTATAGTGAGCAGAAGTACATCAACTACAACACTGAAAACTATCCAATGAATAGAAAACCACAAGCGTTTGTACCACCCCATTGTAGACCATACGAGTACCCTCCTGCAGAACAAGGCAGAGAAGTTCCTAGGCATAACCCATGTCCAGGACCACAAAGATTCCCTAGACTGTATGAACATGAAGGATATAGCCAACCTCAACCTATGCCAAGACAACAACCACCCCACACACTAGCTCCGACACAAGGGCAGACCATCACGATACAAGTTGTTTGTCTTGAGTGTGGCAAAGAACATCTCCTGAGAGATTGTCCCAGACGTCCCGCTAGTGCACCAAAGGTTACACCCATTAATGTAGTAGGCCTAGCAAGGGATTCAGGTTCCAGTAGTGATAATGTGGCTCCTATACACGCAGTTACTAGGGCACAAGCCTTACAACAAACTAAACCAGCTGAGCAATCAGAGCCAAGTGAAGCAGGAGAGCCTAGTAAGCGAAGAACAAGAACATGGAAGGATACTAGAGAAAAGGCCAATCATAAGTGGACCAAAAAGTTATCCAAACTAGAAGAAAGCTTGAAAGATGAAAAAACAAAAATAGAAGATATTGCCTCTCAAAGCCCCTCGCAGGTCAAAGCTCCATCCACACCACCTCATCCCCACCCACCAACCAGTGTAAATAGACCACCACCATCAGGGTCTGTTCTTGCATATCCAACCCCAGAAGACTTGGACATGATGTTCAAGGCATACCAGGCTCGACTTCAAGAAGGGCCAACACTTGCAAACCTAGAGAAGAGCTACCCTAGAGCAGATTTAGAGATTGAACGGACAAAAATGTGCATAAAAATGGTAGAACTAGCTCAAGCTATGTTTGAGGCCAATCAATCATTCAATCAAATGAATGCTATTACACCGGGTTTGCACTTCCAGGGCTTACTAGATAGATTAGAGCAGTTGGTAAATAAACCGCAAGTTTCCTTACCTCCACAGGCTCAACTAACTATTGAAAGAGAAAGCTTATCACCAAAGAAATTCTATGTTCTTGACTCCATAGATGATGGAGAACCTCTTTCAATTCAACAGCACACTCAAAAGTTCTTGCGGGAAATACAAGAAGCAAAATGGGCCAAGGAGAAGGATGTTCCCCCTCCTATTCTTGATATTGATGATCTTCATGACCAGTTTCCCCAAGACATCCCGTCTGTCTATGGAGACCAAACAGAGCAACAAGAAGATGAACAATTAGATTTTGAATCTAATTCCTTACAAGAGTTGCCACAGTTCACAGCCCCATGGGAATCTGAATCTCTCCAGATCAGAGCTCCCACGATAGTGATCAGAAACGAAGACTCGGTGGTTCCAAGAAACACTGACGTAGTGAAGAACACTAAGGTTCAGTGTCATCTCACGGTAGAGGAGCTGCTCAAAGCGAAACCTGAGCTATGGAATCACGTGAAGGATAAGGTTCCCGAATTTGATTCCAAAATGCCAAAAGCAAGCTCTAAAGAGAAAGTTCCAGAGATACCTCTTGATAAGATAGGGGACATGAATGAAGGTGAAGAAGGTAATACTTATCTCCCAATCACCTACCAAGGTTACACAACCAAAGCGATCATAGATTCAGGGGCTGGGGCTGCTATTGCAACCACCTCCTTGTGGAAGCGATGGGGCAAGCCCACATTAAGACCAACTAGAATGACTCTTCAAATGGCCAACGGTCATTATGAAAGACCTCTAGGATTGCTCGAAGGGATAACTCTAACCACCTGTGGTGTAGAGTTTGAACACACATTTGCTATATGTGACTTTGAAAAAAATAATGTCTACGAGATGATCCTAGGAAGACCCTTCCTACGACAACGGTACAAGATTGGGGAACCAACTCCTTGTACTTGCAGCGCTTAGGGGTCACAACCAAGGTCAATTTGAAGGATTACACCTTCAGAGATGTACCACCCCTATAGTGGAATCCTATCCACAAGGAGCAAGAAGACTCAATCTCTGTGCATTCTAAGAGTTCATCTGATACATCTTGGATGCATGAAGATACTCATTTGTGCATGTGCAAGGTCGCAAAGGAAGAGGAGAAACACTTAAAGGCAAGAGAAAAAGGAACTTCTCAAGGAGATAGACCAGTTCGAGACCCAGCCTATATGCCGATGATATTTCCAGATGAGGAATTTGAGCCTCATGGTTGGGCAGAAATCTTAGCTACCATGGACATTGCTGTCAATGAAGAACAATGGACACCTCATTGTGATGAGGAGGGTTGTGATATTTTAGTGTTCATGTGTCAGCCCTTGCTAGAAGAATGTGACTCTAACGACTTCATAGAAGAGGAAGAGAATGATGATGATCTAGAGTCCATTGTGATAGATAGTTGCTTTATTTCAGAGAAGCACTATCTAGAAGACAGGAGTATTTACACAAAAAGAAGAAGAACCTCTCACAAGCATAAAAATGGTAAATTCAAAGGATGGGAGTGAAGGTAGTCAAAAGAAAAAGAAAAGAAAAGTAGCGAAACAAGGAGAGGAGGAGCAATTATTTGAAGTACCAGAAAATTTCAAGAAATATGAAGTGGATGACCGAAACATTTTGGTACAAATGCCTAAGAGAGAGGCCGCAACAGGAGAAGCATATGATAACAAAGAAAAGACCAAAAAAAACGTAGTCACCATTGAAGAGAACGAAGAGAGATGTACATACATAGGAGATGACCTAAGTAAAGAAGAGGAAGCAGAGTTAGTAGCTTTATTAAGGGAATATAGGGACGTGTTTGCATGGCACTATAGAGACTTGAAGGGAGTAGATCCAAAAATTTGTTCTCATACGATTCCCATGATAGCAGATGCCAAGCCCACCAAACATAAGCCCTACACATATAATGACACTTATGCAGCCAAAATAAAAGAAGAAATTGATAGATTGATTGAAGCTGGATTCATCTATGAGATTGAGCATACTGAATGGGTGTCTCCCATTGTAGTGGTGCCCAAGAAGAATGGAAAGTTACGTGTGTGTATTAACCTAAAAAAAGTTAATGCCGCCACGATAAGAGATAGTTATCCACTTCCAATCACTGAACATTTATTGGAGCGTGTTGTAGGCAAGGAAGTTTATAGCTTCCTTGATGGATTTTCAGGTTACAACCAAGTAGCCATTGCCCCAGAAGATCAACACAAAACAGCTTTTGCCACAGAGTGGGGGATCTTTGCATTTCGTGTGATGCCATTTGGGCTCACCAATGCACCTACAACATTCCAAAGACTCATGTGTCATGTCTTCAAAGAGTTCCTACGAAAGAGCTTAGAAGTATATGTGGATGATTTATATGCTCATTCTCAAGAGCGAAGATACCACATCCCTGAGCTCAGACAGATCTTCAACAAGTGTAGAGAATATCGAGTGTGTCTCAACCTAGAGAAGTGTGTGTTCATGGTACGTCAAGGTAAAATCTGTTGGAGTTAGACGTCTGCGCAAGCACGCGAATAGCACAAGGAAGAAGAAGAAGCTTGGAGCACAACACACAAGACTGAATGTATTACTCGAGAATGTACAAAGATAAGTAGCCCATTAGGGCAATAGGCGTATATACAAGCCAGGGGGAAAAAAACCTCCTAAAGAGGGAAAAAAGTGCCCCGGCAGTCCTAGAGTGTTCACACACATCACTACCTAAATATATCAACAAATCCCCCCTGGGAGTGATGCGGTGAACAAGGAGCTGGCACTCATGTATAAGGAAGTGCCAAGCTATGTGGAAATCACTCCACAAAAGGAAGTAAGCCCAAAGCTTTGCGGAAAGCTTCAAACTTCTCTCTAGGCAGAGCCTTCGTGAAAAGGTCTGCAATGTTCTCCTGCGTGGGCACATATGCCAAGCTGATCTCCCCAGCAGAGAACCTCTCCCTGACATAGTGATAATGCACCTCAATGTGCTTAGTGCGAGCATGGAACACAGGGTTCCTCGCAACTGCCAATGCGCTCTGACTGTCAGTGAAGATGGTGGTGGTAGAAGACTGGCCAACACCCAAATCAGCCATAAGGCGTCTGAGCCACACACACTCAACAGTCGCTGTGAAAGCTGCCCTATACTCAGCCTCACAACTGGAAGTGGCCACAGTAGGCTGCTTCTTACTCAACCAAGATATACATGAGCTACCAAGCATGAAGCAAAAACCACTGGTGGACACACGAGTGTCATAGCAACCAGCCCAATCTGAGTCAGAAAAAGCATGCAAATCTGGCGGTAGTGATCCCCCCTTGGGATAAAACAACCCAAGTAGCCGAGTACCACTCAAGTAGCGAAAGATGCGCTTAACCGCTTTCCAATGCGTGAATCCTGGGCAATGCATAAACCTGCTCATCTGTGAGACAGCAAATTGAATATCTGGCCGAGTAATGCATAAGTAAATCAAGCATCCAACAGCCTGCTGATAGAGAACAACATCAAATGCATCTCCAGCATCATGAAGACTCAATCGTAAACCTGTCTCCATAGGAGTGGCAATAGGCTTACAGTCTTCAAGGCCAAAACGCTGCAATAATGTGTCAATATATTTCGTTTGACACAAAGCCATTCCACCATCAACTTGCATAAATTGAATGCCCAAATAGTGATGCAAATGCCCCAAATCAGACATCTCAAATGAGGCATGCAAATCAGCCTTGAAATCAGCAATATGCTTCTCAAGAGGACCAGTGAGCAGCATGTCATCTACATAGACAACAATGATCAAAAGCACATCATTAGCATGCTTAACATATAAGGTGCTTTCATTCCATTTCAGTTGGCTGCATCAGAAATGGAATGATCTGCATCATCATATGAAACCTTCAAAGGCTGAGAAGTTGCCTCATTAGGACTAGCGCTAGCCTGTCCACCTGTAAAGAGAGGCATCAAAGTATCATACATGTCTTTGGAGCTAACAGATGTCTCCTTAGTACATGAAAGCAATGGCTGAATAGCATCTTCCACAAAGACAACATCACGGCTAACCAGAATGCGTTTAGTCTGTGGATGATATAGACGATAGCCTTTACTTTCAGAACTGTACCCAACAAAAATACATTTTACTGCCTTATCATCCAATTTTCTGCGATGTTGTTCAGGCACTAATGCATATGCCAAACAACCAAAAACACGCAGATGAGCAACAGATGGCTTGCGGTCATGCCAAGCCTCATATGGAGTGATAGACTGCAATGCTTTCGTGGGACACCTGTTCAGTACATATGCTGCACACATGACAGCCTCAAGCCAGAAACTATGTGGTAAAGCCTGACTTTTGACCATGCACCTCGCCATCTCCATGAGTGACCTGTTCTTTCGTTTAGCAACTCCATTCTGTTGAGGTGTATACGGCACTGTACACTGGTGTTTTATCCCACGTTCAGCCAGAAATGCATTAAAATCTGAAGACATATATTCCCCCCCTCGATCAGAACGGAGGGTGCCCATTTTACATGCTGACAGATTTTCAGCTAAAACCAAAAACTGTTTGAAGCACATGAACACTTCGGACTTTGCTTTGAGTGGATATACCCATGCATGCCTGGAAAAATCATCAATGAAAGTCACGAAGTAAAGGTAATTTCCAAAAGAGGGTGTCTACATAGGACCACAGACATCACTATGTACAAGCTGCAATTTCTGTGTAGCCCGAACTGAACCATCTTTTGGAAAGGAAGAACACTGCATTTTGCCCAAAATACAGCCTTCTCAAACATGTTTTCCAGGTGCCTCAAGTTTGGGCAAAGAGGACACCATTTCAGATTTCTGCAGGCGTAACAAACTAGCAAAATTCAGATGACCAAAGCGTGCATGCCAAAGCTTTGCATTTGACATAGCCTGAGAATCATGAACTGCACATGCCGAATCATTCACAGATTTTTCATAGTCTATGAGCTTATACAGCCCACGACATAAAATGCCAGAAGCAATAATCACATCGCCATTTGAGAGATCATGGACTGTACACCTGTCATCAACGAATTTCACAACCAAGCCAATCTTGGCTAATGCAGAAACTGATAACAGGTTCTTTTTTATCCCTGGCACAAATAAAGCATCTGACAAAGTGAAAGAACTACCATCAACAGTAGTCAGAATGATCTTACCAACTCCCATAACAGGATAAGAGGAGTTATTGGCGCATGTGACAGTATTCCCTGTAGGGGCAGGCTCGAGTGAAGAGAAGAAACTGCGCTGCGAGGTAATATGTTTGGTTGCCCCACTGTCAAAGTACCAAACATCTGAGTCTACTGCAGACATGCACTGATCATGAGAAGATGGGTCAAAACTGCAGACAGTAGTAAACGCCCATTCTTCTTCCTGCACAAGATTTGCAGACTCTGTTTTTGGTGTAGAGGCCTCTGCAACAACCATTCCAGCCTCTTTCTTCTTTGCCTCTTTAGCAGCCAGTTTTGGACAGTTCTTTATAATATGATCATTTCCTTTACAGTACTTGCAGAACAATTTCTGCTTTTCTGATTTCTTCTCATCTTTATCCTGGTTCTTCGATTGTGCAGCATTTGCAGATTTCTGCTTACTAGTAGAAGAGCTCCATTTTCCTTTGCCCTTCTGACTAGCCAGGAAAGCTTGATCTGCAACACGCATAATGGACCTGTTCTGCCTGGACTGATCTTCCTACAATAGAACAGAGAATAATTCCTCAAATGACAAGGCATTCGGATTGCCTTTCATCATCAATCGAAGAGTAGAGGCAAAACTCTGATATGAATCAGGAAGGCCATTCAGAACGGTCTGCACAAGTGAGCTATCTGGTATAACCTCATCAGCAGAAATCAATTGTTCCTTCAGGTCTTTGATCTTTGTAAGAAAACTGTCCATCGAATCACCTTCATTCATGTGCTCACTCTCCAACTGTTTTCGGAGGTAAGCAACACGAGCCTCATTCCTAGCCTGGTACAAAGTGGTAAGTGTATCCCAAGCATCCTTTGCTGTTCTGCAAGAGCGAATGTGAGGAATAATGGCACGTTTGACAGACAAAGCTATCAATGCATGTGCCTGGGCATCTCTGCCATCCCAACGAATCTGCTCTGCAATAGGTGCAACAGAAACAGCAGCACGAACAGGAATCTGCGGAATATCATCTTGGACACCATCTTCATCAGCTCCAACACCTGTATTTGCAGTACCTGTCGTTACAGGTGTAACAGGACGTCTTTCAACACCCTGCACAATGTTCCACAATCCTTTTGCAACCAGTACATGTCGCATCATATAAGCCCATAATGGGTAGTTGGTACCATCCAACTTATCCTCAACAGCCAACATACGGAATACATCACTGCTTTCAGCCATGGCCGGTGACTAAAATACCTTGATGCAGAAAATTGACTGTATCTCAAAAAGTTGAGCAGAACTGCCCAGACGAGTTCTGCTAGACCTGTAGCAGACTTCGAGACGCTTAAACTGGCGAACAAAAACTGGTATATACCTTTGGCACAAAAGGACGAAATAGCCTGCACAAGCACTGCGATAGTGCATTCAGAGGCCGAAACGAGCTCAGATCTCGATTTTGGCACCACAGAACGAAGCTGTTTTGATCTCGGAAACACCCTGAGTATGCTCACCAAATTTTGTGCGAATCTGAGACTGCAAACGGAGGAGTGTCGACGACACCCTAGAAGAAGCAACGACCTGCTCTGATACCAATTGTTGGAGTTAGACGTCTGCGGAAGCACGCGAACAGCACAAGGAAGAAGAAGAAGCTTGGAGCACAACACACAAGACTGAATGTATTACTCGAGAATGTACAAAGATAAGTAGCCCATTAGGGCAATAGGCGTATATACAAGCCGGGGAAAAAAAACCTCCTAAAGAGGGAAAAAAGTGCCCCGGCAGTCCTAGAGTGTTCACACACATCACTACCTAAATATATCAACAAAATCTTAGGTCACATTGTCTCTAAGAATGGAATTGCAACAGATGAGGACAAGGTAAAAGCCATAGCGGAGTTGCCGAGGCCAAGGAATGTTAAAGAGGTACAAGCCTTTATGGGCTATTGTGGATATTACCGTAGGTTTATTCACATGTATGCAATTATAGCCAAACCTCTTTATGCCTTGTTGACAAACTTTGAGTGGAACGATGACTGCGAAAAGTCCTTCAATGAGCTGAAGAGACGCTTGTGCACAGTGCCAATACTGACCACTCCTGATTCGACAAAGCCATTCCATGTACACGTGGATGCATCCAATTATGCCATAGGATGTGTGCTGTCACAACCAACCGGTGAAGGAAATTTAGATTTGCCTATAGCATATGCTAGTAGGCAATTGAATGCTGCTGAACGAAACTACACCACAACCGAAAGAGAAGGCTTAGGCATGGTATATGCTGTAAAGAAATTTAGACACTATTTATTGGCCAACAAGTTTAAGTTCTTCCCTGATCATCAAGCCTTATTATACTTGGTCAATAAACCTTGCAATACTGGACGCTTAGTAAGATGGTTCCTCTTACTAATGGAATATGACTTTGAAGTGGTTGTTAGGAAAGGTAAGACCCATCTCAGAGCAGATCATCTTTCTCGCATCACCTCAGGCGAGTCACCACAAGGAGTGTCTGGTGAATTGCTCGACGCTTATCTGGTCAATCTAGAAGTTGTTCCTAAATGGGCAAATAAGTTGGTGCTAGTCCTAACTTTCGGACCTGCAAATAAGAATGTAAAAACAAACAAAGATGAAATTGTAAAATCACAAAAATATCAAATAATGGCAGGAAGCATGTATAAACAAGATACGGAAGGTGTTCTAGCTTGTTGTGTCGAGGACGATGAACATAGCAGTTGGTTGCAACTAGCCCACGAAGGATTTCTAGGGAATCACTATTCTAAACAACGAACATTGCAAAATCTAAAACGTTTAGGGGTGTATTGGCCTAGCATGGACAAAGAAATTCATGAGTGGATTAAGAATTGTCCAATGTGCAAAGAGAGACCCCCAATGGAGCATGCTACCCTTTATCATGTGTCATTGATTCCACATTGGAGTGCTCCATTGGTACAATTCATGAGATCAGGAACATTACCCAAGGAGGCTAGTCTATCAAGGAAACGAAGCATGGAGCAAAAGGCTAAAGACTACGCCTTCGTAGGAGACAACCTATACCAAAGAGGAAAAGATGGTTATCTAAGATTGTGTGTCCATGAATCAGACTACTTGAAAGTCTTGGAAACTGCACACAATAGTGTGGCAGGTGGACACTTTGGTCCTGACCAAGTAATTAAGACTATTCTATTCTTAGGACTTTGGTGGCCCACTCTTCATATGGATACACATACCTATGTGAAGAAATGTGACACATGTCAACGTGCCCAGTACCCAATTCAAAAAGATGAGATGCCTTTGAGGCCAATGATGGGGGGACGAGCATTCTCGAAGTGGGGCATAGACTTTGTAGGGCCTATTAACCCCCTAGCTAGAAACTCCCATGCCGAATACATTATTGTAGCGAACAGATTACCTCACAAAGTGGGTAGAAGTCAAAGCCACAACAAAGAACGATGCTCAAACTACAGCGAAGTTTTTATTTGAGAACGTGTTCAAGAGATATGGATTACCAATAGAGTTAGTTAGTGATTGAGGTACACACTTCTTGAATGAAGTCATTGAAAATCTTCTCCAAGAATTCATGGTGATACATAAGAAGTCTGCCCCCTATCATCCACAAGCTAACGGTCAAGCTGAGAGCACAAATAAGATCCTATGTAATGTATTGACAAAATTGGTAAATAATAAACAATCTGATTGGGACAAACAACTTCATCATGCTGTTTGGGCCTACCGAGTTGCCTATAAAACAATACTCAATTCCACCCCATTTCAGATGGTCTTCGGACAAAATGTTGTGCTACCATTGGACTCCCTAATTCCAACTTTAAAAGTAGCACAAGAGCATGAGTGGAATGGACATGAATTATCCTCTAGGATCTTTGATCTAGAACGCTTAGGTGAGACAAGGTTACGAGCGACTGCAGGCATCTATGCTGCAAAGAAAAGGCAAAAGGCATACTTCGATGCACATATCAAAGATAAAGGATTGAAAGAGGGAGATCTAGTGTTAGGTTATACACTAAAGCAACATGCCCGTAAATCGGAAAAAAGAGGATACGGACCCATGATCGTTAATAGAATTTCCACTAGCGGTGCAGTTCAATTGGCCACACTAGAAGGCGATGTCTTACCAAACTATATCAGTGGTTGTCGAGTCAAGCTATATCAAGAACCTCTTACAGAGGATATGCTAAAGAGACTCAACACTGCTACAAAGCGAAAAGAAGAAGAATTAAGGGTTAAAGAAGAAGCACAGGCAGAGGCAAGAGAACGCATTAGGAGAAATAAGTTCAGACGCCTAGGCCTAGAATTTGATCGAGAGGCCCCAAGATACCACATGGCCATGTGTCAAACATCAAGTGCAATTGCTTCTCAAATAATTGATCGACGTCCTTTTGTGACCATAGCGGTAGGACAAGGGAAGAATGCAAGGACTGTGAGAGCATTGATTGACTCGGGTGCAGCAACTAGTGCAGTTAGACTATCCTACTGCCAAGACTTGCAATTGAACATAAAGCCCATAGAAGCCTATCTCATAGGTTTGGGAGGTGTGGAAACCCCTTGTTTGGGCGAGGTGGAACTTCCCATCTACCTTCAAGATGTTCCAATGAAAGTCAAAATGCTAGTATGTCACCATGAGGACATTATAGAGCCCCTTGTCTTGGGTCAAGATTGGATTTACGACCATGGAGTCAACTTGAACCTACGATGTCAACTCCTTCAAGTTGGAGCACCCGAACAATGTATCACATTAGAATTAGAGAATTGCAGGCGCACAAAGCCAAGTAGCACACATTCTCTTAGTTCTTCCGAAACTAATCTTTGTAAAGAAAATGTTGTGTGTGTCACAAACCCTACGAAGCAAAAGGACTCAATCATGGAAGCACAAGCTCATAGGCTAGCAATCCTCTCTTCTCTCTCACATACTAATGCGAGTGTAACTCAACCAAAGAGGCAAGCAAAAAAGACATCTGCTATATCAACTAGACAGACAAAATTCAAGAAGAAAGAAGCTCAAGGCATGAAGCAGATTTGGGTACGAAAAGAAGAACAACCACCAGCCTTGTCCGGTCGCTCTCTCTCTCTTCTTCCCCGGCAACGGTGTCGGCGCGAAAGGGACGGTCGGTGGATCAAGCCAACCGCAAGATAGTACGGCGCACGCCGGGTGCTTGGAGCAAGCTCAGGTGAAAGAGAGACTCACGGAAGAAATTGAAAGCAACAAGAATATTAGTTGCTAATTGCAAAATAACTCATCATATCCTTAAATGCTTTGGGAACAAATGTCTCATCAAACCAAGTTAATACGTGAAGAAACTATACTATACTATCAAATCAATTTGCAAAACTAATTAGGTGCAGACAATAGACATAACAAAAACACAACTCCCTATCCAGATAGTAGAACGATGAATATATATAAGTTTGATTTCCTCTAAAAAAGTTTACTGCTTGCAATATGCGAACATACAAGAAATTCAAACTGTTAAATTCTCTTTCAACAACCGAAGTTGTCCATAGTTATTGGAATCAAATGTGACGTCGTAACATGAACAAACAATTCATGGAAACAATTAATAGATTTGATTGTTTGAAATGAGAAGCAAATCATTTGGCTCTGTCAAATGTTACTTCTACAGGACGTGATCTTGCACATATAATGTATAATTTTGCGAGCAGAATAATTTTTTTTTTAATATAAAGGAAGTTCGGCAATAGCCTACTCTCCCGGACTTGAATTAAATTAAGAAACAAGAGTACAAAAGAAGGGGACTAGTGCCCACGGGACCCCCCAAATCCCACAAAGCAGGGGAGGCTTGGTTGATTCCTAGGTTGCATTACAAAGAAGGTTGATCACCCTCTCGTCGCCCTCATGCGGGACCCACTTGGGTTTGAGCTTGTTGTTGGTCAAAAGGAGGACTTGATGGTGCCTGAAGGGGGGGGATTTCTTACTGTTGACAATCCTCTTGCCAAGGAGGAAAAGAGATTTCTCAATCGTCCACTCCTTGGGAGGGTCGCCGAAGTTGAGAGCACACCGCTCCCGCCAAATTTTCCACAGGACTTCCCCTCTGATTGCGTTCCAGAGAGCCGCGGAGCATCCAATCGCTTCTCCCAAAAGGACTTGTTTCCAGCTAAGCTGTTTCTGAACTCTGATTTTCAGTCCAACCGTCTGCCAGATTCTGTAGGATTTGGGGCAAGTAAGGAAGATGTGTGGGACATCTTCGATTGCACGGTGGCAGCGTTTGCACCACGGAGGGATCCCACAAATTTTGCTAGCCTTTTGGTTAGTCCAAATTCCTCGATGAAGAATTTGCCATAAGAGGACAGACTTCTTAATCTCTATAAGTGGGTGCCAGATACCCATGAATTTCATGTCCCACCGAAGCCGCGTCCAAGACAGGCACCACTTCTTGTTGAGA
Source organism: Ceratopteris richardii (assembly GCA_020310875.1). Classification (NCBI taxonomy): domain Eukaryota; kingdom Viridiplantae; phylum Streptophyta; class Polypodiopsida; order Polypodiales; family Pteridaceae; genus Ceratopteris; species Ceratopteris richardii. The sequence goes on along the minus strand of CM035418.1, from coordinate 148,366,299 downwards.
CTGATCTGGAGGTCAGTCGTTTCTTTGATGTTCGGGATTTTGAGTAGGCTATTTCCATTGTGCCATTTGAGACCACGCGCGTTCGGAGCATCATGTCCCATGAGAAGGCGAGTTTTGTGGCGCTCCCAAGCGAGGCATCTGCTTTGCAAGGTGTTCCATTCTTCGTAGGAGATGTTTATGTGAGGGTCGATATCCTCGAAGTTGATCCAACTGTTGGTGTCATGTTTCCAGAGGTGTTTCCATTTTTTGAATCCTTTGTTCCATAGCTTCTTGGCGTTTTGAATGTTCCACGACTCCACACTCCGGATGCCATGTATCGGAAACCAGATAGAGTCGTTTTGTCTGATTCCGGCCGCCCACTTCCAGTCCTCACTAATTCTTGTGAAGCTTTTGACTTTATTCCAGCCCTTCCAAAGAGAGCATACGAGACTGGAGCCTTTCGGGAAGACAGGTATCGGGGAGAATAGCAGGGTCATGATGTCAAGGTTCTTCCAGTTCGGGGACCCCGTGAGGGCCAACTCATTTTTGTTTCTGAAGATCAGCTTGGCCCATGAGGCCTCCCTATTGCACCAAGCTTTAATCATCCATTTGGCGGCCAGTTTGTTAGCCATACACCCAATGTCCACGATGCCAAGCCCCCCGCTATCTCTAGGGCTGGTGCAGATGGCCCATTTGATTTTAGGCACCCCCCTTCTGTTATGATCACCCGTCCAAAGAAAGTTTCTGCAGATGCTATTCAGTTTGGACAGGCCTTGTTCATTCGGTCTCCAGCAAGAAAGGAAATAGATGGTAGACGAGAGGAGGAACGTGTTGATAACCATCGCCCGTCCAGCGAGATTGATTTGCATGCCTCTCCAGTTCAAGTTTGGCCAGCGCGAGCAGAATAATTAAAAAAACATGTATTCCTATAAATTAAAACATTGATTTATTCCCATGTAAAGCGCCAAGCGTTATCGCGTATGACATGCCAACAGTGTCAAACTATGTCTTCGCACTTTTATCACTCTACACATAGGTGCATTTCTAATCTGGAAAGTAAACAGACGCACGTTCGAAACTTTTCCCACTCACAAACAAAATTGGATCGCTTATCATTCGTATATTCTAATTGATTTAAATACTAGGCTTATTCCAATGTTCTACATAGATGTCTCTTTCAGCCAGACTCGTTGCACAACATAACATCGATCTGTCAAAAGTCTTAGGTTTTCTGGTATCTAGTTCACCCTGCACAAATTGTGGCATCACAGTAATGCTAACCAGAAGAGGTCATGCGCACATCTTTTGCTTCCTTCAGTCAATAACTATGCATAAAAGCGTTTCCAGAAAAAAATCACTAGTGCCATGCAATATTGATCCAACAGAACTTCATAATGATATTAAGAAACCAATACAATCCACATTCTTTAAAGCCCATTATATAATCAGGTTTCAACGTTAATAGTGCTACCTTCGAATCGATACTAGTTGCAAGAATAAGAGAAATTCTCCCTTCATAGCAGATCAGATGTCTCTTTCCAGCGTTGAATGCCAGGTAGTATTCTTCTTGAAGAACTTTCACAAGTAGACATTCAAGAACATGTTCAGGCCCTTCCTTCATATGCTTGTTTGTAACAGTTCATCGCCATTGTCGTCATGATCAAGCTTTCGTTCCTCTTGCTAAGAAGTACTACATAGAACTGGCCTCTTCCTTCCATCAATCCTATCATACATCAAATCATCATGCCAATTGTCCGCTCATGACATTCCCCTTTTCTGCGCACATAGGCTTGTTAACCAGCAGCGGAGCCCCTTTCTTTCTTAATACATGTAGCCCATCTGAGCTAGAATTCCTTCAGCGCTCTCCTTTTCTCTTCTGTCTGACGGCGCAGAATGTGAAGTGTCCTCCCTTCTTTTCGAATGTGTGATCAGTTCCCGCAATAGATTAAAAATCAGATAACGCTACTTGAGCCTCCTATAAACAAACCTTCAATATCCAAAACTTCAGCATCTAAATCCTCATAATAGCTTCTAGGCCTTTCATACTCAGTAAAAGAATTGGAGATCCTGGGAAGAAGGGAGCAGGAGCTTGGGCTGGAGGTACAGCGGCAATGGATGAGGGACGACCAGGTGGTGCCAGCCTTCACCGAGCTCACGTGATGCGATAGCCTGCGTGCATAGCAGCAGGAGCCCGCTTATGATCAAAGTGGGTCCTCCTCAGAGATTGATGATCTGCCAAATAAGCGAGATAGCAAACGTTAAGCGTTGGCCCCCCCTTTGTGTCTATCTGCACCTTCATTTATGCCTCCTTTTCCGACTCCCCTTCATGCAAAGCTCCACTTCTTTTCTTGAGTTAGCCATCTGTGATTCACTCGATTCCTCCTCTGCGATGTGCTTGCATGCCTCCTTTTCTTGCCAGTCATCGCTTGTTTTGCATGACATGACTCCCCACATCGTGAGTTGTCAGAGCCATCCGTTTCTAGTCTCTTTCTCACTATAAGTAGCAATCAAAGAACTCCCGCTGGGATCGCAAAAAGCTCATTCCAAATTTTATGGAAAAGTTTCATAAAAAATACCGATTGCCATTTTTCTCTAATGAATTGTTAAAATCATTTAAATAATATCTCCTCTTTTGCATGCGAGGTATTTCAGAAGTAAAAAGCTCTTATCATTTGAGCTAACATTAATCATGAACAAAACTCCTTGCACTTGTCTTACCCTCTTGTTTCTTCAAACTCTCAAAACTCTACTCTTCATCATAAGCATCCCCCATCTCTACTTTTGGAATCCAATGTTCTCCAAAGGCATAAGGATCCTAAATGTAATTCTGCATAAAATTACGACATTGCTTATGGATACATGCCACATAATTCTCCTAATTCCTTCCTTCGGTCCACTTGCTTGCTTCTGCACTTCACTCTGATAGCCGCATCAGCAATGGATGAGCAAGAAAGTGTGTTGGTTTCTAGCATGTAAAGGCAAAAGTAGAGAGGAGAATCTCTACGACACTGGCGCCAAATTTGGTGTCACTCTAGCACAATGGTGAATACCAACGTGAGGAGCTTCACCTCATAAATGTCAATCCGTGGAGACGTGAGGACCGGTATGAAGACCAAGAGCAAGTGATGGCACAAGTGTGTGGGTGAAAGCACACAAGCATACACACACATACACACACACGCGCACAAAGTAAGAGCAAAGAGTGGAACAATGGAAGGACTTCGATTACCAAAGAACTCTCTTACAAAGCTGAAATCTACAACAAGCTACCCCCTCAAATGAGCTTTCCAACCCTTTTTATAGTTTTTTGAGTAGTTTTGGCCCTGTAAAGACCTAGTGTCCGGCCTAGTTAAAAAATAGGTTCCAAGGCTTATTTGGGGACTCAAACGGAATCTAAAAATTATGAAAATTGGTAGGATGATATTTCTAATACTCCTCAAGCTCGAGGACTCCTCGGCTTGAACAAAATGGAGTTGTAAAAATGGAAAATGGTATTTATAATGGTTTTTAGTGATAAAAATCACTAGTTTTATAGGGATTTCTTCTGAAAATTTGACAGGTGCTTCTTGGAGCTCCCTACTTGCTCCTCCTTCTTGTGTCTCCACTTCCTTGACGCGCTTTTATGCATGTGCTTGACTTGGAGCTTCAACAGATACCCTTGGACAAGATAGGTGACATGAGTGAGGAGAAGAAGGAAAGGCCTAGCTTCCAATCACCCATCAAGGTTACACAACCAAGGCAATTTTGGACTCAAGCATAGGAGTTGCAATTGCTACCACTTCCCTATGTAAGCATTGGGGCAAGCCAGCACTCAGGCCAACAAGAATGAAATTGTAGATGGCCGATGGTCACATTGAGAGACCCTTAGGACTGCTAGAAGGAATAACTCTCACTACGTGTGGTGTCGAGTTTGAGCATACTTTTGCCATATGTGACTTTAGCAAGAATGAGACCTATGAGATGATTTTGGAAAAAGACCATGTATGTGGCAGTTGCAAGTGGTATAAGATTGGGGAACCAATTTTTTGTATTTGCAACACTTTGGTGTTACAACCAAAGTCGATCTCAAGGCTTACTCTCATAGAGACGTACCCCCTATTCAATGGAATCCCATCCATAGAGCTAAAGACTATACGGAGTCAGTGCATTCCATAGGATCAAGATGTAAGTACTACTACACCTTGAAGTGTTTGTAGCTTCATATAGGAATAGCTATTTCTTTTCAAACTTTGTACGTTGCTAATTGATAAATTTTTAATTAGGCTCAAAAAATTTCATGCAATTTAGACTTTGTTTGATAGGTGAAAAGATCTCAATTGTTCATACCTCCTATAAAACGTTTAGTCTTTGGAAAGTATATAAAGGTGACTTAGTAGAGGAATATATCATCTTTGGAGAATCCAAATAATGTCATTTTTGTTTGCCTATTTAGGATAGTTTTTGAAGATTTGTTGTCCAAAATTTCATAGCAATTGAAATTTTGGAGTAAGAGAAATTGGGAATTTGCACTAAACATTGTGCATGCATTTTTCTCTTGTAAGAATTTGCATGTTTGCAGAATCTTCGGTGTTTCTCCCAGTTCCATAAGCCAAATTTAATGATATTTGGACATGTGGTTGAGGCATAAATACATGAATTCCATGCTATTTGGAGAAAATTTTGGACAAAAATTCTTTTTTTAGCTCACTGGTTCCTTTGGCGAGGACTTTCTAGAGAATTGTGTAGAGGTCTAGAAATTAGGCCATTTCTCTTTTAAGCATTGTTCAATGAAGGTGAATGCTTTTGAAAATAGTTTGTGACCTATTCAAGATCATATAACACAAAATTTGAGATTTTGTGGACATTATTTGGTAAGTACACTAAAGATTTGAGCTCTCTGCTCCAATCTATGGGTACACAAATTTTTGTAGGTGTTTCGAACACCATTTTTGAAATTTCTCTCATATTGGTTTATGGGATTTTAATGGAGCTTTCTCAAAAACTTTCAAATGGATGAAAGAACATTATCTTTGGAGTTCATTTGTTAGGTCTACTAATGAATTTTTGGTAGGCATGTATAGCTTTTAAGACCCTCTTCACATTGGTGTAGAATCTCACAGTTTTGGTCATAAATTCATGGATATGACTCCAAATGATTTAGCTCTAGTTAGACGTTGTAGATACCTTCTAGGGATACCTTGGTGCCAAAAATTGTGCTTTTTAGAGTTTTCTAGATAGGTCTAATCCTTTGGTCTTTTTGTAGTTATTAAAGTTAAAGACATAAGAGCAACATGAGAGATATGTGGGGTTCTAGATTGTTGATTTTTGGGTGTTTTGTAGATGAATTTAACATGTATTAGTTTTTTAACTTGTATAGATTCATTTGGTATCATTTTATAACTGTATAATCTAAGATAGGTTTCCTTGAGGTGCCTATCATCTGATTTAATTCATGATCCTTAGTAATTTCTATAATCATGATATAATTTTGTATACGAATCGGAAGAATTGAGAGAGGTCTTTCACAACATTGATGTTTGGAATGGAGAGAGGGTTTAGAAAACATTATTTGAGTTCATTATTTTATTTAATTTCATAGAATAGAAGTTTATAATTTCATTAGCTAGGTATTCCATTTTCTCAACACACAACGTATTAGTTACATTTTATTTTTAAAATGAATTATGAAGAGATTGGATCTCCCATGGCCAAGGCTGAGCTTGGGTGGCCACATGTTGAAGACATCTTGGCTCTCAACTCCAAAGCTTCCATCATGGATGATACTCTTTAGATGATCCTTGATGTTATTAGAAAACTAGAAGTTCCACCAATAGGGACTTTCATGCAAATGGAGGCTCCATCTGTAGAATCATTAAGCATGCAAATTCCAGTGATAGACATTGAAGCATCATCCAATAGAGACAGTAAATGACAAGTGAAAGATTTAAATCCACCTAAATACCATGAACATCATGCCATGATAGCTGATGTGGTGGAATAATAGATATGAAAGTGGAAGTAATGCTTCCCATAACAATATAATGGAAGAGAAATACAAGATCCACCATGCCACAAACAATTCAATGGACATCCCTTATCAATGGTGGAGTAAGATTGAGCAAGATGAGCCAAAACTGATTACTTGGACTAAATTTAAAGTTATCGGTTATAATAACTTCATTCCACTAGATGAGCATAGTTGAGCTTTTGATGCTTGGTTTTTCTTATAGCAATGATAGCTCACTATGCAAGAGTATGCAGATAAATATAGAAAGATCTTATTAAAGATTCATGATCAAGTGCTAGACTTTCTCCAATTCTGTGATTTTTTACTTGGTCTTCGAGAGATGTAGACACACCTTGAATGAGGTTGTACATTGGCCTTGGTTCTAGAGGATGGGTGACGCTCATGACCCCAACCTACAAGATAGAAAACATTCGTGAAGCCTACTGCTTCAGTTCCAATTCCTAGTAAGGAGGTACATGTTATATAAAGCTTAAAATCATGGAAAGAGAAAAGTTGTATCTTCTATGGTTGAGAGAACTTTTCAGCCTTTGAATCTGACATAGCGGTAGAAGGAAAAGGATCTTTGTCAGGGCCTTTATTATTGATGTAGGAAGGCATGCATATCGATTGTGTCCTAAGAAGAAAAAGATCTTGGTTGTGATGATAGTGGACATACAACAGCCTTCTTCTTCTACTCCATCATCCACTTCCGATTTCAATCTCTTAGCTACATATACAAAGATGGATCCTCCATATAAGAATAAGAAACCCATCTTAAATATTATGGTTACCAAGAAGGTGAATACCATACAAAATGTGGTGTTATCTCTAGTTGTGTAGAGAGGTTATCAATTCCCCGACACCGAGCTGGTTGTCATGAGAAGGGAGTTGAACACACGTCATGTGAAAATATTATATGATATAGGATCTACATGTAATGCAATTAATTCTTCTTTAGTCAAGAAATTTAAATTAGATACTAGTCCATGTGAATATACCTACATGGTAGAGTTAGCATATGGAAAGGAATCTGAGACCTAGGATTTATCTAGAATATCACCCACCTATTTATTTATGTCCATGAACGAAGATAATTTCCTTTGAATTGCTATGAAAGGGGCTCTCACAAGAGAACCCCTTAATGGTTTTCCTTTGAATTGCTATGAAATGGGCTCTCACAAGAGAACCCTTTAATGATTTTCCTTTCATCTATTTTTATCCCCCAAAGTTTACAAAATAGGATATAACTAGTAATGTGTTAGATGGCTTGGGATGTATGAGAGGAAGACAGAGCATTGTGAAAAGCATTTGAATATTACATTGCACAAAAGATGCACCTTGAAAATGACAGGATATCAATTGTCAGTCAAGATTAGCTCGAGAAGTGGAATACATATGCATACCAAATTTATACCCCATCCAAACATAAAGAATAGAATATAGGATGAGAAATTCTCATCCATGCAATACTCATGAAAAGAGAAAAAAATAGGTCTAATCACTGTAAATTTTATAACCCTCTAGGCCAACTAATGTAGAAGGAAGCAATATGTTCCAACGTGTATAGCATATTGGTTGAACAATTCACCCTTGGGGTGGTGGGCATGGGTTCAACCCCCCACTATGGACATCTTCTACCCATCGGTGGGTGGTGATTACTAGTTTAGGTTGCTTCAAATCTTGTCCTTCAAGTACCTTCATAATGACTCTAGCCTTCTGACACCTTTGTATCAAGTCCTTGGGCTAGTCCTAACTAGTCTCCTCATTTGGCCTTATGACCATCCCTTCCCAAGCTCTATCCTAGTGGGCCTTCAACCTTTATAATCCTAGCCATGTTGGAGTCCCATGGGTACTAATTCTACTTTTACATGTACTTTCAATTAATTCAAGGATATCCCAAGAGACCAAGCCATGGGGAAAATTTCATTAATAATAAAAATAAAAAGATATAAAAAAAGGATATGGATTGAGTTTCATCCAAATTTATTTTTTCCTTTCCCTTCTATATTGAAAATGTTTTCAGGTGATAATTATTGGATATCATCATGAACTTGTAGCAAATCAATGGTTACCATATCAGATATCGATTTTTTTACTATTAGGGTACATGGAATGTACATAAGGCGCACATGGACAAACATTTCTAGTGCAAATGTTGTATCTATTTTTCCACTACAATAGTAATCCTTCATTATCACTTTACTTTGAAATTGTCTATCATATGCATGTATTAAAGAATATATTATGTATTAGAGATACAATTCACATAGAATGTCCAATGTTCTGATTTTGAAAACATCAACTCTGTCCAATGAATGAAACCTATTAAAGGGGGAAAACGTACATTCATGGCCCTAAGTGTGTTTAAGACATCATTGATATCCTTGGGACTTCATGATGCATCAAAATTTTGTTACCACTATCTATTGGACTACTTAACTCCATACAAGGTCTTCCTGAGCTTAACTCTTAAAGTGGTCACACCAACCTAGGCCAAGGGAAAGGAAGAAATCCTAACTCAAAATCCATCTTAGAATTCTACAAATGAAACTGGAAAAGAATCTTCACCAATGGTGTACAAGATTCTGAAGAATTATCGGAGAGCTCCAAAAAGAGGAAAGCTCAAAAGTAGAAAAATATAAGAAAAAAGATATAGAATAAATGGATGAAGAAATTAGTTGAGGAAAAGAAAAACTCATTAATGAAAAAGGAACCTTCATAAGAGAATCAAATAAAAGAGGAAAATATCAAACAAAAGATAAAAATATGTGGTAAATGAAGAACACGCACAAGAATGGACACGATCAGTTCTAATGGATCCCATCCTTGAAGACTGACAAATGATGTTGAAAGTCTATCATATGAGAATAGTGGTAGATACCAAATCTAGAAACATGATATATTCTACCCTAATAGAGATCTAGATATAGAGAGATTGAATCTTTGCAAGAAATTACTGGAAGTTGCTTAGAGTATTCTAGAAAAACAAACACCATCCATTCCGGAAACTAGAATTACAAGAAGAAATTTTAGGAATGTTTGGAGAGATACCAATCATACCAAAAAGCACAAGTGGAACCAAGCCTAGCAAAAGAGAAACCATAATTGGAGGTAAGTGAAATTGAATCCTTAATCTTTGAAGTATAAGCATCCTTTCCACAAGATCTTTGGGCCAAAGTCCAAGAAACTCATTGGAAGAAGAAGGAAGGCGGATCTCCTCACTTTATGCAATTGCATGCTCCTTTGAACCAATCAATGATAGAAAGGAAGGAAGAAATGGAATATGTTTGATCTAAACTTTGAAACAAATGAAGCCATTAGCTTGACCACACTTCCAAATTATATGGGTGAATATGAGTAGAAGTCAAATTTCTTTTGTGCTTCTACACTGAGATATAAGGACTATGAACATTAGAGGAAGTGTCTAAAACATTGAAATAGCTAAAGAAAGTTAAAGTGTGTTTCTCTTTAACCTTACAATACTTATGGCAAGTTAAGCCTCAATTGTGGGCAAAGATAGCCTTTAAGCTCAACATTCAGGATACCACTGAGAAAAAGGAGAATTTGAAGGATGAAACCACTATGGTAAAGATACCTATATCCAAGGTAGGAGATTTTAGTGAGGGTGACGAAGGGAACAAATGTATTTCCTATCATATACAATGTCTATATGACCAAAGCTATACTAGACATGGGTGTAGGATTGGTATCACCAGTAAAGAGATTTGGGAAAAATGGGGAAATCCTACACTCATACCAACTAGAGAGAAATTGTAGTTGGCAAATGGCTATGTAGAAGTCCCACCTGGGTGACTAGAAAATGTAACATTGAAAAGTTGTGGAGCAGAGTTTGATCATACCTTATCCATGTGTCAATTTGGCAAGGAGAGTAATTACAACAAAACCACTAGTTGTTTTGTGAATTAAAAAATATTTGATGAGGCTTTCTATTTGAATTCTCATGCATGAGAATTTAGACCCATTGGATTGTCCAGATCGATGGTGAAAGTTGAAATCTATGGAGATTTGCAGAGAGAATGCAATCTTTTTCATGTGAGTGGGGCTAACTGCTGATAGACTCTACATCATTTTTGACTGTTAAATGATGAAGGATCGTATGATTGCGCGTGAATGGGGCTGAGCAAGAGTTAGAATTTACTTTTGATCACTCTCTATGATAATCTAGATGCTCAGATCATGGGAGATCCAACAGCTCTCCACGAATGGGGTTGACTAGCTAGGCCTAGTAATTTATAGCTATGCGATGAAGATGTTGATCAAACAGAGCACGTAAAAAGGTGACATTCACTTGAAAACATGGCCTACAACCATTGGATCTTGACCAAATCTAATGGTGGATTGTAAAGGCGCCCAAGATTGAAGATTTTCATACTCTACCATTCGATGAAGGCTCTTATCCAACGGTCACAAAGTTTTGGTGCATTTTTTAGGAACGAACTGATCTAAGCCTTTGAAAAGTTTATAGATCCAAGGGCTCTTGCTCAATTTTTCTTTGACTTTTGCAAATCAACCTTCACCTTTGGATCCTCAACCCAATCCAAGGACTCTAATTAAATTTTAGGCCTTCCAAAACTGGTCACATAACTAAAACCACTAATTCTAGGTGGTTTTTTCCTCTTTGACCACAAAAAAACAAGGGAAGCATATGCCTAGCCTATGTGATTAAGGGACTAGACTGTGTCCACCAACCTCCTCTCATTGGTCCATTCCTAATTACTCCTTAATCTAAAAGGCCCATGCAGGGTTCATTTTTTTCCCTAATGTATACATTCAATATCAGGGCACCACAACTAGAATAAATATCCAAAACTTCTCATATAGGAATGTTCCTCCTCTCCAGTGGAATCCCATCTGTAAAGATGAAGATGACATGTGAATCCATAGTGCAAGATGTAGTGAATAATCTGGATGCATGAGGATATGCAATTATGAATTTCCAAATTTTCTCTACAAGAAGAAAAGCGATTGATAGAGGATCTAGCACACGTGCCAAAAATTTTTTCCTAATAAAGCTTTCGGGTCTCATGATTGATGGAGATATTAGCAACATTAGACGTATGTGTAAATTAGGAATTCATTACCATGGTTGAAGGTGTGGATGAAGTGGGTTATGACTTAAGTTTGTGAATGAGAATGATCAAGGAAGAGGGTTATGACTTAAGTTTGTTTATGGTAATGCTCAAGTAAGAGGGTGAAGATGAAGAAGAGTATTATGAAGATTGTGATATTGAGAGCATAATAATGAAACCTGAGTTTGACTCAGAAGAAAAGTACATAAATGAAATTAGAGCAACACCCGTGGGGGAATATTTCACTACATTCTTAGTAGAAGAGTGTTGGCAGCAGTCAGGGAACCGAAGGAGCCACAAGACGAAGAGAGTCAGAGCGAAGGGACAGCACAAGCAGGCATGGTAGTCAAAGAAGATCTGGCAAGTCTTGAGAGCTGAACAAGTGGAGGATCTATTCACGCAGTACAATGCCTTTGGTCTGACCCTTAGGAACACTGCCCTGACATGGTTTCAGCCACTGAATGAGAGGCAGTTCAGGAGCATAGACCAACTCCTAGAGGCATTTATTATTGAATTCTCTAAGAGTGGCATAAGGCATAATACCTCCTCATTGATTCACAGCTTCAAGCAAACCCCGCAAGAGACCGTGAGACTTGCAGGAAGGAGATTTAGGCAATATCTTGAAAGATGCCCTGTTTCGGAGTTACCCACACCAGCCAAGCAAGTGGCTTTATTCTTGGATGGATTGCTAAGTACCAAATTAAGATCATATGTGTACTTGAATGACCCTAGGACCATAGAAGAGTGTGTACGAATGTGTATTGACATTGAGGACAACCTAGGGGAGGAGTTAGAGCTTTCCAAGATATACAAAGATTCAGATAGTGCCTCTAACCTCTCTTCCACGCAATCCACATCAATTGAGGAACTGGCAGAGAAAGTAGCTCAGAAATTAGGTGTAACTAGCAAACAAATCCCAAGATTTGCCCCTGTGAAAAGGTGCTATACTTGTGGCGGCGACCACATGGCGAATGTATGTCCCATTATGGCTCAACCCCAAGTTAATCCTAGTAGCCAGTACTGCACCATAGAATCGAAGGTACACCAATCACACCGCGCAAGACTGCCCCTACAATAAGCAGGCTGTTAGGCAACCCTACCCTCAGCCATACCCTCAGCAGGGAAGATACCAGAACCCGTACCCTCCACAACCATATGGCAGGCCACAACAACCTTATCAGCAACCATACCAAAACCAACAAAGGCCTCAGCCAGTGTTAGCTCAACAACCCCCTGCCCCAGCTAACGCGATCCCAGTAAAATATGCAGCAGTAGAAGAAAACCTGAATAGAGCTATAGTCCCTGTAACACCACTGCTTTCTGAAAGTGACCCCAGTGACCATAGCTTTGATTCTACACATGTCAATAGTCCCCATGCTTACTACATGCAATCTCCTGAGCATGGTGAGTCCTACTATAGTGAAGAGCCAAATGAAACTAGTTGGGAGTCAGATTACACAAACGTCATGTACACAAACCCCAATCCTAGACCTCAACCAAGGCAGGTAAGACCCCCATTCCCTAGAGGACCGTGCTACAGATGCCAAGGAGATCACCTCATTCGTGATTGTCCTTTACCTCCACCTACACAACCCCAGTCAGTAACAATTCAGGGCTTTTTCCAAGAATGTGGAAAGGAGCATCTCTTACGAGATTGCCCTAAGAATCCTAATAATATGCCAAAAATCACTCCTATTAATGTTATTGGGTTGGTGGTAGACTCCACAGGAAGTGTGACATCCACCGCACCAGTACAGGTAGTGACTAGAGCTCAGGCATTGCAGCAGAATCAAGGGGTAAACCAGGATAAGAACCCAGAGGCTAGTGAACCCGAGAGCGTGACAAAGAAAAGGACTAGAGCATGGAAAGATAGTCGGGAAAGAATGAAGAGACAATGGGCTAAAAAGATGAGTGAACTTGAGGAAAGCATAAGAGAAACCAAAGCCAGGATAACTGAACTCACATCTCAAACTCCCTCTCACACTACCCCACCACCACCATTCCCATCGCCATCCGACCCGCCACCTTCCAACCCACCTCATATAATTCCACCACCCCCTAGAGTAGGATCAGTATTAGCTGATCCCACTCCTGAAGGTATAGACATGATGCTTAAAGCATATCAGGCCAGAATCCAAGAAGGGCCAAATGTCACGGATCATGACAAGTGTTACCCTAGAGCTGACCTAGAGATAGAAAGAACCAAGCTTTGCGCGAAAATGGTCGCATTGGCTCAGACTATGTTTGAAGCCGGTCGCCTTTTCAATTACTCGGGCTCAGCCAAGATGCAATTACACTTGGATGGACTTCTAGAGAAGTTAGAGGGCATAATTGCAAGATCTGCCAAGGAAGAAGAAAATCAAGAAAGAGATAACGCAAGCAAAAATATGACCCATCCCCCACCGAAAGCTTATGTGCCCAATTCCACTGAACCAGACAACCCCCCCTCCCTAGAAAGAATAGAGAAGCTGACTGCACAATCAGAAAAGGAACCAGCCTCTCAACATAAGGATAAGGCAAGTGAAAGAGTAAGCATTCCTGCTCAAGAAGCCTATGTGCCTGAAGCCTATGTGCCTAACTCTACGGAGCCAGACACATCATCTTCTATGAATCGGTTCACACCAGAATTCCTACGCGAGATTCAAGAAGACAAATGGGCTAAAGAAAGTGAAGTCCCTCCTCCCATTGAACTTGTGGATGAGGCACATGACCAATTCCCACAAGACATCCCATCCATTTATGGAGAACAGGAGAGTACCCAATCTCAAGAACGATTAGACTTCGAGTCTAATTCTTTACAAGAACTACCCCATTTCACAGGCCCATGGGAAGCAAGGTCCACCTGTATGAGAGCACCTACAGTCATGGTAAGAAACGAAGAGTCAGTCATACCTAGGAACACAGAGGTAGTGAAGAACACCAAAGTGCAGTGCAATCTCACTTTGGAAGAGCTGCTTAAGGTTAGACCAGAAGTGTGGAAACATGTCGCCAACCAAGTACCAGAGATAGGAAAACCTCGTTCCCAGGTAGGATCGCATAGGACAGTGCCAGAAATACCCTTGGATAAGATAGGAGATATGTGTGAAGGTGAAGAAGGGAACACCTATCTTCCCATTGCCTACCAGGACTACACCACCAAGGCAATTTTGGACTCAGGCGCAGGAGTTGCAATTGCCACCACTTCCCTATGGAAGCGTTGGGGCAAGCCAGCACTCAGGCCAACGAGAATGAAATTGCAGATGGTCGATGGTCATATTGAGAGACCCTTAGGATTGCTAGAAGGAATAACTCTCACCACCTGTGGTGTCGAGTTTGAGCATACATTTGCTATATGTGATTTCAGCAAAAATCATGCCTATGAGATGATTTTGGGAAGACCCTTTATGCGACAGTTGCAAGTGGTACAGGATTGGGGAACCAATTCTTTGTACCTGCAGCACTTAGGTGTTACGACCAAAGTCAATCTCAAGGATTACTCTCATAGAGATGTACCTCCTATCCAATGGAATCCCATCCATAGAGCCAAAGATGATACAGAATCGGTGCACTCCATAGGGTCAGGATCCTCTTGGATGCATGAAGACACCCACTTATGGATGTGCAAAGTAGCAGTAGACGAAGAGAAGAGAGAAAAAGCCAGAGAGGTAGGTGCAAAAGAAACCCATAGATCAATCCAAGACCCAGCCTATGCACCTGTAGTTTTCCCAGACGAAGAATTTGAACCTCACGGCTGGGCAGAAATTTTAGCAACCATGGATGTAGCCATCAATGAGGAACAATGGACACCTCACTGTGATGAGGATGGCTATGACATTTCAGTCTTCTCCATAGAGCCAATCATGGGAGAGGCAGTTCTAGAAGAATGCGAACCTAGCCCTGATGCATTTGAGGATGCAAGTGACTCCGATCTAGAGTCAATCATTATGGACCCACCATTTGCATCAGATGAAGAATACTTCCATGAAGTAGAATTTCAACCCCAGAGGCATGGAGAGCTTACAAACGATGTAAGATTAGCCACACATGTGAGACCGAAGGAAGAAGGAAAGAAACGAAAGAAGAGAGAAGTCTCACCAGAAGAGGAAGAATCTTTGTTGGAGGTCCCAGAAAATTTTAAGAAGTATGAGATAGACGACAGGAGAGTCATGATCAGAATGCCGAAACGAGAGGCACAATAAGGAGAGGCCTATGATAACAAAGAAACCACCAAAAAAATAGTAGTGGCCCTAGAAGAAGGAGAGGAGAGATGCACGTACATAGGCCATGACCTAACAGAGGAAGAAGAGCATGCGTTAATTGCCTTGCTAAGAGAATACAGAGATGTATTCGCTTGGAGCTACAAGGATTTGAAAGGTGTTGACCCTGACATATGCTCACACACCATCCCCATGACTTCATATGCCAAACCCTCTAAGCAAAAGCCCTATACATATAACGATAATTACGCTGCTAAGATCAAAGAAGAGATAGATAGACTGGTTGAAGCTGGATTTATCTATGAAATTGAGCACATTGAGTGGGTATCCCCCATCGTAGTGGTGCCCAAGAAGAATGGCAAGCTGCGTGTGTGCATTAACTTGAAGAAGGTCAATACAGCCACAATTCGAGATAACTATCCGCTTCCCATCACAGAACATCTCTTAGAAAGAGTGGCAGGCAAGGAAGTGTACAGCTTCCTTGATGGATTTTCAGGTTACAATCAAGTAGCCATAGCTCCAGAAGATCAGCATAAGACAGCCTTTGCCACAGAATGGGGCATTTTTGCTTTTAGAGTAATGCCATTTGGGCTTACCAACGCACTAGCCACCTTCCAGAGACTAATGTGCCATGTGTTTAAGGAGTTCCTGAGGAAGAATTTAGAAGTCTATGTTGATGATCTTTGTGCTCATTCCAACATTAGACAAACCCATATCCCTGAACTCGGACAAATCTTTGACAAATGTAGAGAATATCAAGTCTGCCTGAACCCAGAAAAATGTGTTTTCATGGTCAGGCAAGGCAAGATTCTAGGACACATAGTGTCAAAGAATGGCATATCTACTGACGAAGAGAAAGTGAGAGCCATAGCAGAGCTACCTAGGCCAAGGAACGTCAAGGAAGTACAAGCTTTCATGGGGCATTGTGGTTATTACCGATGATTTATACACATGTATGCTGTCATTGCAAAGCCCATGTACGGACTTCTGACTAACTTTGAGTGGACGGATGAATGTGAGAATTCCTTCCAAGAGCTTAAACGAAGATTATGTTCAGCACCAATCTTAACCACTCCAGATTGGAACAAGCCATTCCATGTTCATGTGGATGCATCCAATTACGCTATTGGGTGTGTGCTTGCTCAACCTACTGGTAATGGTAATATGGATCTTCCAATTGCCTATGCCAGTAGACAATTGAATGCAGCTGAACGGAATTACACCACTACTGAGAGAGAAGGCTTAGGCATGGTATATGCAGTTAAGAAATTTAGACACTATTTGCTTGCAAATAAGTTTAAATTTTTTACTGATCATCAGGCATTGCTATACCTCGTAAACAAGCCATGCAATACAGGAAGATTAGTAAGATGGTTTCTCTTACTAATGGAATATGATTTTGAGGTTGTGGTAAGGAAAGGTAGGACTCATTTGAGAGCAGATCATCTCTCTAGGCTCACATCGGGAGAAGCCCCACAAGGAGTATCAGATGATCTTCCTGATGCTTACTTGTTTAATTTGGAAGTGGTGCCGCAGTGGGCTAAGCCATTGGTACCAGTATTGACATATGGGCCTAACCATCCAGTAGTAAACACACAAAATAGAGAGGTTGTGAGAGCCCAAAAGTACCACATCATGGCAGGAAGCATGTACAAGCACACAGATCAAGGAGTCTTGGCTTGTTGTGTGGAAGAGGACGAGTACAATAAATGGTTGCATTTAGCACATGTAGGTGCGTTAGAGCAACACTACTCAAAGCAACGAACCTTACAGACACTAAGGAGACTCGGAGTGCATTGGCCAACTATGGAAGCTGATGTCCAAAAGTTGTGCAAGGAATGCCCAATCTGTAGCACTAAACCACCTGTGGAACATGCCACTCTTTATCAAGTGTCCATAGTGCCAGATTGGAGTGAGCCACTAGTATCCTTCCTGAGGACGAGAACATTCCCTCCAGACATGACTCTGGCTAGGAAAAGGAGTTTAGAACAAGAAGCCCAGGATTACTCACTCATTGGTGATAATCTGTACAAGCGTGGTAAGGATGGTTACCTGAGACTATGTGTCCATGAAAGTGAATATCTTAAGATCTTGGAAACTGCTCACCAAGGTGTAGCAGGAGGACACTTTGGACCAGATCGGGTGATCAAGGCAATACTATTTGCGGGCTTCTGGTGGCCGACCCTTCACATGGATGCACATACCTATGTGAAACGATGTGATGTCTGTGAGAGAACTCAATATCCTATACGTAAAGATGAGATGCCACTGAAACCTATGATGGGTGGACGTGCATTCTCTAAGTGGGGAATAGACTTCGTAGGTCCTATTAATCCCCCAGCTAAGGGTTCCCATGCGGAATATATCATTGTTGCAACAGACTATCTAACTAAGTGGGTAGAGGTAAAAGCCACAACGAAGAACGATGCTCAAACAACTGCTAAATTCTTGTTTGAAAATGTATTCACTAGATACGGGCTACCTATAGAGCTAGTTAGTGATAGAGGTACTCATTTCTTAAATGAGGTTATTGAAAATCTGCTCCAAGAATTCTTGGTAATACATAAGAAGTCTGCCCCCTATCACCCTCAAGCAAATGGCCAGGCTGAGAGCACCAACAAGATCTTATGCAATGTATTGACGAAATTAGTGAACACTAAATGCTCTGATTGGGACAAACAGCTACACCATGCTGTTTGGGCATACCGAGTTGCCTACAAGACGGTAGTCCAAGCCACTCCCTTTCAAATGGTGTTTGGTCAAAATGTTGTGCTACCTTTAGACTTTTTGATACCTACATTGAAAGTGGCACAAGAGCATGAATGGACGGGTCATGAACTCTCCTCTAGACTTTTTGACCTTGAACGATTAGGAGAAACAAGACTGAGAGCAGCTGCAGGGATATATGCAGCTAAGAAACGGCAGAAGGCATACTTTGATGCCCATGTTAAGGATAAAGGTTTAAAGGCAGGCGACTTAGTTTTAGTCTACACATTGAAGCAACATGCAAGGAAGCTAGAAAAGAGAGGCTACGGACCTATGATCATCAACAGGATTTCCACGAGTGGAGCAGTACAACTAGCCACCTTAGAGGGTGATGTTCCCCCAAACTATATTAGCGGATGCAGAGTCAAGTTGTATCAGGAACCCCTCACGGAGGAAATGCTAAGTCGACTCAACACTGCTAAGAAACGCAAAGAGGAAGAAAAGCGAATTCGAGAGGAAGCTCAAGCAGAAGCCCTAGAGCGCATACGAAGAATCAAATTAAGAAGACAAGGTAGAGAGCACCCTAGGCACGATGCATATGCAGATCAAAGATATGACGTGGCTATGTGTGAAGTTTCAGGTGTTAGCTCACATAGGATAACTGATCGACGTCCTTTCATAACCTTAGAAATAGGACAAGGAAAGAGTGCAAGGACTGTAAGAGCCTTGATTGACTCAGGTGCAGCCACTAGTGCTGTTAAATTGTCTTACTGTCAAGAGTTGCAATTAACTGTCAATCCTGTGGAAGCATATCTCATAGGATTGGGAGGCGTGGAAACCCCTTGCATGGGCGAGGTGGAACTTCCCCTCTATATTCATGATGAGGCAATGACAGTTAAAGTACTAGTATGTCAAGATGAGGACCTCACGGAACCTCTTGTCTTGGGTCAAGACTGGATCTATGACCAAGCAGTCAATTTAAACCTAAGAAGTGGACTTCTTCAGGTCTGGGTAAACCAAACTAGAATTACAATTGAGTTAAATAATGGAGCACTCAAGGAACTAGAAAAGACACGGACTCCTGGTCCCTCCAGGGGTACACATGAAGTTGACCATGCTGTTCTTGTCCAAGGCTATGTGATGCAGAAGAATGAAGATCTCAAAAAAGGAGTCAGAACCACAATGGAACTCCCTTCTTTTCCAAAGACCAGAAGGAGGCTGCAACTAAGGGCAGATCAATCACTGAAGACTCTCCAAGCGAGAGACCAAAGGAACGCGCGAAGCAGAACAACTCAGCCGATGAGACAAATGTGGATGCGGAAAGACGAGCTGCCGACCGTAACTAAGTCGCAACAACGGTCTCAACTTCCTATTAGTAATCAACGACTTGATGCTAATAAGAAGACTCCTAAAACCTCTGTTGAGAGAGTGAAATCCATTTGGGTACCCAAAAAGTCGATGAAGGCTGACCCACAATCAAGACAAATTTGGGTGCCTAAGGCTTGCTTGCGGGCTCAACTAGTCCCACACAATTCACATCTTACACGACATAGTTCATTTGCTCAAGCAGCCGCCACCCACTCTTGTAAGATACACTCGAACACACTACCGCCTAGAAGCACGCACAGACTCACTCGTAAATGGATCCCGATGACACAACAACTCCCAGTAGGATTACTCATGCAACCCTCCCGAATCTCCACAAAACCAAGACCAAAAGCCATTCATGGTGTTTGGCAACCTAAGACTTGTAATAAACCCCCCGACCCCAATCTGTGAATTCATCTCCACTTACTAACTGCATTAGTCAGACAGCTCACCTTTCTAGCTCCTAGGATTAACCAGGCATTAACTACACACACTGTCATCGTGCACTTACTAACCACTGACTCATCATCTACCTCATGTTAGTGTTGTAACGGGGACAATGACGGGTTTATTCTGTCCATTACAATGTTAACACCTGGGTCTATATTCTCACAGAACCAACAAGCAAGCAGGGCCATGGCAGATGCCGGAGGTGCCAGTTCTCAAGCCGGATCCGGTGCACAGATTGTGGACATAGAAACACTCCTACTCGAACCCCATCTCACCGAAAGACCGCAAGAACTTCAAGCCGTGCATGTGCTCCCAATTCAGGATCCTCCCCAGGGACACACCTCTCAGGTGGGCAAACACGCTCATTGGTTCAGTGATGTTGCCGGACCATTGGGTGATGGAACCTATTTCGGGAAGCTGAATTGGAGTTTAATGGTAAATGGGGACGCTACCATTTTTTCACGCTCGAGTTTGAGAGCTATCAAAACGCCAAAGTCATGCGTTCAGTATGGACCAAAGCCGGCTTGGACAGTTATTTCAGGGCCCACTTACCAAAACCGGATTTCTTATGTTGTTCATATCTTATCAGTACCATCACGCCAAGCAGGGCCAAGGGAGGCGACAACACCTTTGTGTTACCCTCACTGCTGCCGGGTCATGAGCTTAAAAGATTCAAGCTGACCCTCAATCTGGTACGAGAAGCATTGGGCATGTATGGCATGCACATCCCCACGGAAAAGGAAACAATGGTTCCAGGCAGAATGAAACATAAAGATCTCAATAAGCTGAAGGATATGGTAGCGATGACACCGACCATTGCTCTTCACCTACGGACCGTCATGCAGCATTTTGCTTTCCCCGCCCAGGAAAGATTCACCATGCCCCCAAAGAAAATATGGTTTAGCTTGTATCTAGCAGAGACAGAAAGCCTCCCCATCAACGTACCACATTGGATCATAGATCAGATTCACCTAGCCCATCAAAGGTGGAACAAGAAGCAGAAGAATGCTTCACGGATGTTGTGCCCTAACCAAGATAATCTACCGATGTCTTGCCTATGACGTGCCTATTCAGCGGGCACTCATATGGCCCCGGGCCCAGGAATTCCAGAGAAGGCTATCAGCGGCAGGTCCCCCATCAAAGAAGATGAGAGGGGGAGTCCAACTACCCTGCGCTCAACCAAGGGGAGCCACCACTACACCAGAAATTACCCCTCCCCAGACACGACGCATTAGGCCATTCACCATTCGGCTACCAAGACCAAGTACAGAGGGACCCAACCTGGTGTTTCCACCCGTCCCATCAGATTTGGAATTTCCACAGGGCTTTACTCTCAATGATCTCACTGATGAAGAAGTGGCCAGACTAATCTACGATTCTAATCTCGAGATAGAAACAGAGCGAGCTCAGGAACCACAACCCCATACAACAACATCAGCCCCCACCCAACCACAAGTTGTGGAAGTCGATGTCGAGGAACAAGAGACCGAACCAGAGGAAGAAGCCTACGAGGAACAAGAGTATGAAGAACTTTCAGAGTTAGCAAGTGCCCCTGTGTATTCGGCACAAATAAAAAGACTATATCGAACCATGCAACTAGTTCAAGAACAACATAAAATGTCACTTGAAGCAGGCAAAAAACTCATGAACCAATTGCTAGCGGAGGAAGGCGTGGACGATATGTTCATTGAGTCCATAAACCTACATGCCGATGGAGTAGGATTGGATGAGGCCATTCATGAGGCTATGGCCTACATTCACCAATTTGAGAAAAGAGTTCCCGCTCGTCCCATGAGATCCGGGAAACAAATTCATATCAATGTATCAGCACCAGGAGAGACAACGCAAGCAGACGAACATCAGGAAGCACCACTGTCACCACCCTCCCCACCTCTCACTACACAACTACTCCACCACATGACACTAGCACCACCACGTCCACTACCACCACAATCGTCATGGGAATTCCACTCTCTCCGAGAATCCAATTCGGGGGAGTCACCATGCCCACTTTCACCACTCTCTTCACTAACGTCACATCCACCCCACCCACGATCCCCATCTACACAGTCACTCAAATAGTCGACACTATGGAAACATCTCCTGCCACTGCACCGCTCCCTCCCCCCATGCCACCTCCATCTCCCATACCCCCTCCACCCACATCTCCACTTGCATCCACATCATTCACAACTCCCTTTTCCGCTCCCATTCCCCCTGCATCTTCACCCCTCCCTGCATCATTTAATGTAAATAGCATATTTCTAGCCTTAAATCAATGTGTATATCAGCTTCAGAATGAGTACAGAGCTCTGGACGGCCGGTATCAACAACTGACAACACATCACCAGAACTTACAAAGGCAATTTAAAATTCTGGAAGAGGAAAATGCAGATGTGAATCAACGTCACACAACGCTTGAGCAAGCTCACCAAACACTATTGGAGGCACCCCAACCATCGACAGAATCAGGCGTCAAACAACTAGAAGCCTTGCTCGAAGTATACCAGGCCGATAACCTATGAGTCAGACGTAACTTGGCGCTACTCAGGAAACATATGGCCACAGCACTGGAAGAGAACAAAAGACTGCAAAAACAAAATGAAGAGAATCTGGAAGCGACAATGGAAGGCTCTCCCCACGAGATAGATCCAGAGCAGTTCAAAGCAATTCCCACGGAGACGATGAAAACCATTTTGGAAAGCTATGCAGATCTCCTGGAAGCCCATGATGACTTGGAAAGAGAACGTGACACACTACAGAGCAGACTTAAGAGGTTACTGACATACGAGAGGCAGCCCTCTCCGGTGGTAGAACCAGAGCCAGAAGAGTTGGTCCCTATTGAGGTAGATGATTTGTACGAAGAACCGTATGTTCCTATGCCAATGCCAGGCGGGCGACGAACCTCAGAGGGACTAGACACCTTGGAAGTGGAAGCACCCGAGTGGCTTCAGACATTGGAAAGGACAGCGAACACCCACGAAGAACGGGTGGCCATTCAGATCCAATCACTAGCGAACTTAGAAGAAACTATCATAAAGTCAGAATATTTCAGAAGCATGTCTCATCATAGATGGATCGGCACCAATAATGACCAATATGTACCATACTGCATACTTTTGGCCGATTACAACGCCGAGATTCAACGACAATGTGGCAAGCCTCCCACATTTGCTACACAATTTGGTCCAGACGATATACCGGAAAGTGCTACGCGTGGGTCCATCCATCAACCCACCTGGAGGATCAGGCTTTTGGAAACATATCCTGAAATGGTCCGAACCTGGAATAATATGCCGTTGTTTATTAAATATAATCCTTGTTACATTCCAGTTCTTCGACGACGCACCTGGCCTGAATTCACTATTGCCGTCAGAGACATCAAAGCCTGCGCAAAATGGTTAAATTACGTTTATCTAGGACCTCCACGAGGACCCCCCACGGTGAACTACATGATTTCTACAATCCGTCACTGGAGTATTCGGCTACGCAACAATCCCGATGTGATGGCCTAGATGTGTATGAAAATATTCGAATTAATGCTGATCACTTTCAGGACGTTTAAGAACATTAAGGACCCCCACTTCTCAGGAGCAGGCTTTGTGACAGGAAACCAGGATCTAGTGTAGGATATGAGTACCACCCCATCAATTGAAGTAATATATGCTTGGCACGCCAGAATCAAGTACCTCCCAGCCTGCTTTAAACAGACATTTGAGGAGATGTTCATCACAGGATTCTGGGAATACCACTCCGAAATCTTTATACCCAGGCCATCACATCTCCTCCAATTATTTGCTGTGGAGAGAACTATTTACTCAGAACAATTGAGGGTGCCTCATCCAGATGTTCCCGGACCTGTGAATTGGGATGATTTGCTCACAGATCTAGCACGCGGCTTGCGACTCGAAGAACACCACCTAGCCTCCGATGTCGTCCAATATTATGTTCAAAAATCCTCTAGACAAGGGTCTGTCAGGGGCGACAGACGCGAGAGTGGGGGGGGGTGTTGGTAGCAGTCAGGGAACCGAAGGAGCCACAAGACGAAGAGAGTCAGAGCAAAGGGACAGCACAAGCAGGCATGGCAGTCAAAGAAGGTCTGGCAAGTAGGCCATCTAATTTTTCAAGACATCAAGGAGTTGAGCACACAAGAAGAAAGAGCAAGTAGGGAGCTCAAAGAGGTGTATGACAAATCAATAGAGAAAACCCCTACACAAATAGTGATTTTCATCACTAAAAACCATTGTAAATATCATTTCGTATTTTTGTAGCTCCATTTTGTGCAAGCCAAGGAGTCCTTGAGCTTGAGGAGCTTTAGAAGTATCTACCTGCCAATTTTCGTATTTTTTAGATCTCGTTTGAGCCCTCAAATAAGCCTTGGAACCTAATTTTTAACTAGGCCGAACACTAGGTCTGAACAAGGCCAAAGCTAGTAAAAAACTATAAAAAGAGCTAGAGAGCTCATTTTTGAGGTTGGATTGTAATTGAAACAAACTTGTAAGAGCTTTTGAAAGTAATCTAAGAACTCCATTGCTTCTCACTCTTTGTCTTGCCGCGTGTGTGCGTGTGTGTGTATGTGTGTGCATGCTTGTGTGCTTCTCACTCACGCACTTGTGCCTCCACTTGCTCGAGGTCTTCATACCATCCTCACGTCTTCCCGGATTGACATTAAAGGAGGTGCTACTCATCACTGAGCTACAAAGAGTACCCCAAGAACCCTAGCAAGGAGAATGATGACGTAGAAGGAGAAGATACATTCATGGAATATTTCTAAGTTCCTAAAACCTTCAAGAAATATGAAATAGAAGAGTGGAAGATAGCTATTCAATAGGCCTAAGAGAGAGTCACATGAAGGAGTAGTATATGAGAATAAAGAATCAACCAAAAAAATAATTGTGAGAAGAGAAAATGATGAGGACAGATGCACCTTCATTGCAAAAGATGTTACATTAGAAGAAGAACATGAACTAGTGGAATTATTGCAAGAGTACTGGGATGTCTTTGCATGGACATATAAAGACCTAAAAGGATTAGACCTGAATATTTTCTCTCATCAAATTCCTATGACTCCAAAGGTAAGGCCTTTGGAAGAACATGAACTAGTCGAATTATTGCAAGAGTATCAGGATGTCTTTGCATGGACATATAAAGACCTAAAAGTAGTACACCTGAAGGATTTCTCTCATCAGACTCCTATGAATCGAGAGGCAAAGTCTTTTAAACAAAGACCATACACATACAATGATTTCTACTCAACCAAGATCAAGGAGGAAATAGACAAACTAATGGTTGTAGGATTGATTTATGAAATTGAGCATACAAAGTGGTTTCTCCCTTAGTGGTGATGCCCAAAAAGAACGGAAAACTTAGGGTTTGTATTAACTTGAAGAAATTC
Organism: Ceratopteris richardii; assembly: GCA_020310875.1. Classification (NCBI taxonomy): domain Eukaryota; kingdom Viridiplantae; phylum Streptophyta; class Polypodiopsida; order Polypodiales; family Pteridaceae; genus Ceratopteris; species Ceratopteris richardii. Next base: position 148,341,129 of record CM035418.1, on the reverse strand, counting down.
AATGTTGTCACTATCCGAGATAGTTACCCATTGCCAATCACTGACCATCCTCTAGAGAGAGTAGCAGGCAAGGAAGTGTGTAGCCTCCTTGATGGTTTTTCAAGCTACAATCAGGTAGCTATTGCTACTAAAGATAAACAAAAAAACTACTTTTCTACTAAATGGGTTGTATATGCTTTTAGGGTTATACCTTTTGGTCTAACCAATGCAATACCCACTATTCAAAGATTAATGTGTCATGCCTTTAAGGAATTCTTTAGAAAGAGTATGAAAGTTTACGTTGATGAACTTTGCACCTACTCTTCTCAAATATCCACTCACATACATGAACTAAGAAGTATATTTAACAAATGTAGACAATACCACATATGTTTGAATCCTAACAAATGTGACTTTGTGGTCCGAAAAGGAATTATCCGTGGTCATATAGTCTCCAAAAATGGTATCTCATGGATGAAGATAACATCAAAGTGATCCTATATTACCTAGACCCAATAGCATTAATCAAATGCAAGATTTTATGGCATATTGTGGATATTATCATTGGTTTATCCACATATATGCCACATATGTACTTAACAGGTGTCCCACTAAAGCACTGCAATCTATCACTCCATATGAGGCTTGGCATGATCGCAAGCCATCTGTTGCACATCTACATGTTTTTGGTTGTTTGGCATATGCATTAGTGCATGAACAACATCACAGAAAATTGGATGATAAAGCAGTAAAATGTATTTTTGTTGGATATAGTTCTGAAAGTAAAGGCTATCGTCTGTATCATCGACAGACTAAACACATTCTGGTTAGCCGTGATGTTGTTTTTGTTGAAGATGTTATTCATCCATTGCTTTCATGTACTAAGGAGACATATGTTACCTCGAAAGACATGTATGATACTTTGCTTCCTCTTTTTACAGGTGGACAGTCTAGTGTTGGTCCTAATGAGGCAACTTCTCAGCCTTTGTAAGTTTCAGGTGATGATGAAGATCATTCCATTTCTGATGCAGATTTACATGATGCACTTGTTGATGAGAGAGCTGATATTGAGCAGGCAAAAACTATGCCAAAATGGCTGGTGCAGACTTTGCGTGACAACAAATTAGATGCACCTCTGTCAAATTGTACTCGTTCAGGCTCTCATAGTGCCTCGTTTGCATCAAATTGCTGTGCTATGGCTTCATCTAGTCTCTGTGATGAGAATGATCCTGTTTCGTTTGATGAAGCACAAAATTCAAAAAATTGGATGGCTGCTATGCAATCTGAATATGATGCTATAATGAAGAATGGTACTTGGCCTTTGTGTGACTTGCCTCCTGGCAAGAAGGCCATTGGCTCTAAGTGGGTTTACAAGCTGAAGCATAAGCTTGATGGAACAGTTGACATGTATAAGGCTAGGCTTGTTGCAAAGGGTTATGCACAAGAAAAAGGCATTGATTTTCATGAGACCTTTGCACCTACATGTCGTATGACTACCGTTCGGAGCATCTGTGCACTTGCAACCCATCGTGGTTGGAATGTACATCAGCTGGACATTAAAACTGCATTTCTAAATGATGACTTGCATGAAGAAGTGTATGTTTTCCAGCCCCATGGCTTTGTGCAGAAAGGGCATAAAAACCAGGTGGAGAGGTTAAAGAAGGCATTATATGGTTTAAAGCAAGCCCCACGTGCTTGGTATGAGAAGATACATGCCTTCTGATCACACATGGTTTTGAGAACAATCCAATTGAAAGCACCTTATATGTTAAGCGTGCTAATGATGTGCTTCTAATCATTGTGGTTTGTGTTGATGACATGCTGCTCACTAGTCCTCATAAGAGGCATATTGCTGATTTTAAGGATGATTTGCATGCCTCATTTGAGATGTCTAATTTGGGGCATTTGCATCACTATTTGGGCATTCAGTTTATGCAAGTTGATGGTGGAATGGCTTTGTGTTAAACGAAATATATTGACACATCATTATAGCGTTTTGGCCTTGAAGACTATAAGCCTATTGCCACTCTTATGGAGATTGGTTTACGATTGAGTCTTCATGATGCTGGAGATGCATTTGATGTTGTTCTCTATGAGCAGGCTGTTGGATGCTTGATTTAGTTATGCATTACTCGGCCAGATATTCAGTTTGCCGTCTCACAGATGAGCAGGTTTATGCATTGCCCAAGAGTCAAGCATTGGCAGGTGGTTAAGCGCATCTTTCGCTACTTGAGTGGTACTTGGCTACTTGGGTTGTTTTATCCCAAGGGGGGATCACTACCGCCAGATTTGCATGCTTTTTCTGACTCTGATTGGGCTGGTTGCTATGACACTCGTGTGTCCATTAGTGGCTTTTGCTTCATGCTTGGGAGCTCATGTATATCTTGGTTGAGCAAGAAGAAGCCTATTGTGGCCACTTCCAATTGTGAGGCTGAGTATAGGGAAGCTTTCACAGCGACTGTTGAGTGTGTGTGGCTCAGATGCCTTATGGCTGATTTGGGTGTTGATCAGTCTTATGCCACCACCATCTTCACTGACAGTCAAAGCACATTGGCAGTTGCACCGAACCCTGTGCTCCATGCTCGCACTAAGCACATTGAGGTTCATTATCATTATGTCAGGGAGAGGTTCTCTACTGGGGAGATCAGCTTGGCATATGTACCCACGCAGGAGAACATTGCAGACCTTTTCACGAAGGCTCTTCCTAGGGAGAAGTTTGAAGCTTTTCGCAAAGCTTTGGGTTTACTTCCTTTTGTGGAGTGATCTCCACATAGCTTGGCACTTCCTTATACATGAGTGCCAACTACTTGTTCACTGCATCACTCCTAGGGGGGATTTTTTGATATATTTAGGTAGTGATGTGTGTGAATACTCTAGGACTGCCGGTTCACTTTTTTCCCTCTTTAGGAGGTTTTTTCCCCCGGCTTGTATATATGCATATTGCCCTAATGGGATACATATCTTTGTACATTCTCTAGTAATACATTCAGTATTTTGTGTTGGGCTCCAAGCTTCTTCTCCTTCTGTGTGCTGTTCGCATGCTTCCGCAAACGTGTATCTCCAATAGGGCCCATAAAAAAACTAGGTTATTTTGCAAAACTATAACTTGCATCTTGTTTAACAACACTCTTCTATTCTAGATCCAGAATTTCAAGCGATTCCATGTACTGTTGATACATGAAAATTGTGTTTTTTTTATATCAAACTATCATGTCATAGTGTGATAGTATTCACGCAGAAGTGTTGCTTGTAGTGTTTTGCAGTCTTGTGAGTTGTTACAAAAATGGCAAATGCAGATGGAATTTCAGCTTATGAGTGATAAGTTGGACAAGAACAACTTCCATGCTTGGAGATTCAGAATGCAAAATTTATTGATGGTAGTTCAGAACTTCTATACAAACCAGAGAAAATATTCTGAGTTTTGCTGATTTGTATATCCATGCTGATTATGGAAGAAAAGAATCTTGGTGAGAATTCAAACTCCCAAGCAAAGCCCAGTTCTAAGAAGGTATTCTACTTTGGCATAAGAAGAGGCAGAGGTAGAGCTTTCAAAAGTGGAAGAGGAAACACTAACCAAGACCAAGGTCAACAAAAAAATCATGCAAGAGGAAGAGACAGTTTCAAGGTAGGGGGAGCCAAAGAGGTCGCAAAGATTTCCAAAGAAATGATTCAAGTAATGACACTAAAGGATGTTGGAATTGTGGTAAACTTGGACACTTTGAACGTGATTATAAGTTAAAGAATCAAAATAACAGAAGGCAGCAAAACAACTATGCATCCACAAGTGTAGATGATTATGAGAAGTTGTTCATGGTTCAACATCACGTGATGAATACGATGTCTGTTGGTGTTTCAAAATCGAATGATAGTGTTTGGTATGTTGATTCAGGTGCTTCAAATCACATGACCAGTCATGTAGAATGGTTTAGTACTTTGCAAAGTTGCCAATTCTTGGATATGTTGAAACAGGTGATGACACATCACACCCTATCAAGCATACAAGAAACATAGCATTGTCTATGGAGGATGGGAATGTAAAACACCTTACTGATGTGCTGCATGTTCCAAATATAACAAAGAATTTGGTTTCTATTGGACAAATGGCTGACCAGGGATTACAAGTCAGGTTCAATGCTAATGGGTTATATGTAGAAGAATACAAACGGGATGGAAGATTGATTGCCAAAGGAAACAAAGTGGGTAGGATGTTCACCTTAAATGTGAAGGTGATAATCTTAGCAACATTCAGTTAGCACAGAATCCTATTTTTCATGCTAGAACAAAGCATATCAAGGTGCATTATCACTTTATCAGAGAGAAGGTATTAGCAGGTGATATTGATCTTTTTTATGTGAGAATAATTGATCAGGTTGCTGATATTTTCACTAAAGCACTTGGTGCAGAGAAGCTGAAGAAGTTTCAAAAGATGCTTGGATTAGAGGACATGGCGTTGAGCTTGAGGGGGAGTGTTGAGACATGTGATGATCTAGGATGACACGTATCACTTTTTCATTTCTACAACATGTATAGTGGTCACGCCAGCATATGTCAGGGATACTTCATTGAGCATTACTAGATTTATTTGCCGAGCCTGATGGCACATTTGTTTCTTGCCAGCTCATTCATTCGCGGACATTAGGTTTTTCCTTATGTACTGTTCTTTATATATTGCACTTGTTGTATTCTTTTTTTTAGGTCATTCTTGTACATTACTTTTATGTAATAGAAGATTAACAAGATCATTCTTCCTTGCCTCCATCTCTGTGTGTGTGAGCTCTCTTCCTTTATCTCCTTCCTTGTGATAGAGGTCACTTCTCTACTAAGAAAACTAAAAAAATGATTCTCTTTGTAGGATTATGGTGGCCAACCCTCCACATGGATGTTGAAACTTATGTAAGAAGTTATGATGTTTGTAAATGAACAAAGTACCTGATTAAAAGGGATGACTTTTTCAAACTTTTTTTCATGATTTAGGTAATAGAGATTAGTCTAACCCTATTGAACTCAATTCTCAACTAACAAAGTGGTTAAGAGATGGGAAACTTGCGCAAGAATGCCTATGCCTTATGACCATCTATATAATGGATAGGGATCATCAATTTATAATGATGATTTAAGAATAATATGTCATTTACTCAAGAATCTTGGCAGAAAACAAGGATTGATGCCTATCTGCACATGTCAATATATCTGCTTGACTTTGAAATATGCACGCAAGTCACAAACACACTGCATCAAGCAACAAATAAACCCTTGGTACCCAAAGAAGCAGTAAAGGACCAGGAAGACCAAGAACTATTTGATTCACACATGAGCTGATCAAGAAAGATTTTGGATGGATAAAGGATGGGATGATGGATCCAAATGATAAAGATCATGACGCAAAGAATAGAAATTATGTAGATATTAAGAGACTAGATATCAAAGAAGCAGTGAGATTGGTCCATCAAAATTTTTGTTTTTTGATTATGAATAGATACAGGACTCCACATAAAGTTGTATTTTAGCTCCTCTCTCATGCAGTCAAGCAACTAGGAAATCAGATAAATCTTCCTCCATATGTACAAGAAAGAATTTTGAAGCAAAGAAGTAATGGGGAATCAAGAAATCCTTGAATGGGGCACTACTCTCATAATTCTAATCTAGCATACACCGAAGACTTGAAGCAAATTACTTTTGATGCCTACCACCTTGCAGATGTCCAAATATGCAAAGTCGGCATTAGTACCAAAGAAGATGAAAGTTGCTAGTTCCTTGGGATCCAAGATAAGTGCTACCCCAAAAATGACGGGTTCACATCCACATCTAAGAGAGATAATCTTTTGACTACATCAACATTATCTCAACCACCCCTTATAGCACAAGATGAATCATAAGAGGCTCTCTATGCCACATCTGCATACACAAAAGGGCAGGTCAACTTCACTATGCAGGGGAATCATTATAAGCACACTAATATGCTGAAGGAGAAGAAAAGTGAAGGGAATCAAATGAAGAGATTATTTAGATATGCTAAGCTAGGTTTGGATGACTCAAGTTCATACTGGAGATCAAAAGATTAGGAAGATACGTGTCAATTAGATGTTGAATTGCAACATGAAGAAAATGATGATGGGAATCGAGAGGAATTAAATCAGGTGATGGATGATTATACTCAATCATTGAAGTCATGAGACCTCGAAGAGGAAGAAGAGATGCACTGCTAAGAACATATCAACCTTGCATGGACTTTACTATTTGTATTAACTCATCAATAAAAAATCAAATAGAACCAATAGTATATGTAGAAACTAGAAACAAAAGTCATGAGAAAGAGAATGAAGGACAACAAGAAGCGTCGGTACTGCCATTTAGAAAAATAGCTGAAGCACCACTGTAGAACACAAACAAGGTAACCCATGTCAAAGCTGAAACCTCACATAAAGAAGGGAAAACACAAGAAGAAGAAGAATTGAAGTTACAACTACATATAAAACAAAATTTTCAATGAAATCATTCATATGATGGAAGGCAAATAAGCAGGATTGAACAACCTCTAATCTTTCCAACAACATGGTTAAATGTGGAAATTTCTTGATCCAAACATTTATTCAAAACAATGGTTCAAAGCGCTATGGATACTCAACAAAATTTAATGTAAGTGGACAAAGAATATAAATAGGACAACCTAGAAAGAAATAGGTTTAAGGTTCTCAGTGAGCCACTATCGGAGTAGCTCATGCATTCTCAATGTCAATATGATAAATCTAAGAAAGTTTAGAGTAAGCAACCGTGAAAATTGACTCCTTGATGTTCAAAATACCACTTGGCAATTGAAGCTAAAAGAAATTACAATGGATTAGGAGAAACTTGTGGCAAAGAATATGGATCTAAAGAAAAAATATGCATAGTTTTAATCTAAAAAGGTACGCATGTTGAATTGAGAAAACCTAATTGAATCACAAGTAAAAGTCTATATGGAGGAAGCCGACACATTAGAAATATGAATAAAGAATAAATGAATTCTCTATTGTTAAATCAACACTTCAATACATCAGATGGCATGAATAAAGAAGCCCAAACATTAAGGAAGCAACTGGAAGAATGTCGGTCTCAACTCATGGCTAAAAGATACTTACAAAGTCAATGCTATACTTTATGGAATAATGGAATGTTATATGGATTTTAATGTCTTGAGGTTTTCAATGTGGATTGTCTTTTGATTTAGTAGGTGAAGAATCATGAGGTGCGAACACGCATGGACTTATTTGGATACTTTTGAAGATAGTTAAAAGATAGTATTTTAGATATTTTTTTATAAAAATAGTAGAATGTTTAGAAAGTGATGTTTTTTGTAAAAATAGTAGATTTCTTATAAAGAGATGACCTTGTAAATAAAGAAGATTTTCGTAAACACACGCTTTTCAAAGCACCACCTCATGTGTCTTCTATTTAAGACATAATGAAAAATACCTATAAATACACATGCTCTAATAGACTCCTCCATTAAAGTATGTGGGGGGAGATTGTACCCAATCATGTGTTCACCTTCTAATGTCTATCTATTTTGTGAGTACTTTTATGAGATTTTGTTCATATACTATCTCAGCATACATGCGTCTACAAGATCCAATCAACAGTGGTATCAGAGCCTATGCATGTCTACAAATGTGTATGTATCGATGTCCGGTCATAATTCATGGCATCCGCTCATGATTCGGCATCCGTTTTGGTCATCTGGTCCAGGTTTGAGCATTTGTTCATTCACATTTTTTTTGTTTGATGGTGTCTTTTTTTATTTTTTTCGAATCTATTACTGTGCATCTTGTTGATATATTTAGGCAGTGATGTGTGTGAACACACTAGCACCACTGGGGTACTTTTGTCCCTCTTTATGAGGTTTTCTGCCCCTGCTTGTATATATGCCTATTCCCCTAATGTGACACTTATCTTTTGTACATTCTAGTGGTAATACATTCATTATTGTGTGTTGTGCTCCAAGCTTCTTCTTCTCCCTTGTGCTATGCATGCTTCTGTAGATGTCTAACTCTAACAATTGGTATTAGAGAAGGTCACCGCTTACAGTCTCAGAATCTTATGAAATTTGGCATGCATACTCAAGGCGATTAGGAGATCAAAACAGCTTTGCTGTGTGGTGCCAAAATCGCGATCTGAGCTCGTTTCAGCCTTCGAATGCACTATTGCAATGCTTGTGCAGGCTATTTTTTCTTTTTGTGCCAAAAATATATACCAGTTTTGGTTCGCGAGTATAAGCGTCTGAAGTATGCTACAAGTTTAACAGAACTCATCAGGGTAGTTCTGCTCAAAAATTTTTCAGATACAATCATTTTTCTACATCAGGGTATTTTAGTCAGTGGCCATGGCTGAAAGCAGTGATGTATTTCGTATGTTGGTTGTTGAGGATAAGTTGGATGTACGAATTATCATTGTGGGCTTATATGATGCTTCATGTATTGGTCGCAAAAGGACTATGGAATATTGTGCAAGGTGTTAAAAAACATCCTATAACACCTGCAAATATAGGTAGTAAAGCTGATGCAGATGGCATCAAAGATGGTGATATTCTGCAGATTCATGTTCGTGTTGTGGTTCCTATTGCACCTACTGTAGAGCAAATCTATTGGGATGGCAGAAATGAGATGATAAGAAAATAGAATAGCACAAATTATTTTGCAAGTACTATAAAGCACATGATCATGTCATAAAGAATTGTCCAAAACTGGCTGCAAAAGAGGCAAAGAAAAAACAGGCTAGAATGGTTGTTGCAGAGGCCTCTACATCGAAAACAAAGTCTGATAATCTTGTGTAGAATGAAGAATAAGCATTTACTACTGTTTGCAGTTTTGACCCATCTTCTCTTGAACAGTTTATGTCTGCAGTAGACTCGGATGTTTGGTACTTTGATAGTGGGGCAACCAAACATATTACCTCGCAGTGTAGTTTCTTCACTTCACTTGAGCATGCCCCTATAGGGAATACTTTCACATGCACCAACAACTCCTCTTATCTTGTCAAGGGAGTTGGTAAGATCGTTTTGACTACTACTGATGGTAGTTCTTTCACTTTGTCAGATTCTTTATTCGTGCCAAGGATTAAAAAAAAAATTGTTATCAATTTCAACATTAGCCAAGATTGGGTTGGTTGTGAAATTTGTTGATGACAGATGTACAATTCATGATTTGTCAAATGGTGATGTGATCAATGCTTCTGGCATTTTATATCATGGGTTGTATAAGCTCATAAACTATGAAAAATCTATGAAAGATTTAGCATGTGGAGTACATGATTCTCAGGTTATGTCACATGCAAAGCTTTGGCATGCATGCTTTCATCATCTAAATTTTTCTAGTTTGCTATGCCTACAAAAATCTAAAATGGTGTCCTCTTTGGCCAAACTTGAGGCACCCAGTAAACATGTCTGTGAAGGCTATATTTTGGGCAGAATGCAATGTTCCACCTTTCCAAAAGATGGTTCAATTCAAGCTACTTAGAAATTGCAACTTGTTCACAATCATGTTTGTGGTCCTATGCAGACACCCTCTTTTGGAAACTATCTATACTTTGTGACTTTCATTGATGATTTTTCCAAGCATGCATGGGTATATCCATAAAAAGCGAAGTTTTAATGTGCTTCAAACAGTTTTTGGTTTTGGCTGAAAATCTAACAGCATGTAAAATGGGCACTCTCTGTTCTGATCGAGGGTATGAGGCTTGGTATGGTCACAGGCCATCTATTGCTCATCTGCATGTTTTTGGTTATTTGGCATATGCATTAGTGCCTGAACAACATCATTGGAAATTAGATGATAGAGCTATGAAATGTATTTTTGTTGGGTATAATTCTAAAAGCAAAGCCTATAATCTATATCGTCCACAGACTAAATGCATTCTGGTTACCCGTGATGCTGTTTTTGTGGAAGATGCTATTCATCCACTACTTTCATGTACTACGGAGGCATGTGTTTGCTCCAAAGACATGTATGATACTTTGCTACCTCTTTTTACAAGTGGACAGTCTAGTGTTGGTCCTAATGGGGCAACTTCTCATCCTTTGCAGGTTTCATGTGATGATGCAGATCATTCCATTTCTGATGTAGATTTACATGATGCACTTGTTGATGAGAGAACTGATATTGAAGAGGCAAAAACTATGCCTAAATGGTTGGTGTAGACTTTGCATGACAGCAAATTAGATGCACCTCTGTCATATCATACTTGGTCAGGCTCACATAGTGCTTCTTTTGCATCAGATTGCTATGTTATGGGTTCTTCTAGTCTCTGTGATGAGAATGATCCTGTTTCATTTCATGAAGCACAAAATTCTAAAAACTGGATGGCTGCTATGCAATCAGAATATGATGCTATCATGAAAAATGGTGCCTGGTCTTTATGTGACTTGCCTCCCTGCAAGAAGGCCATTGGAACTAAGTGGGTATACAAGCTCAAGCATAATCCTGATGGAACAGTTGACAGGTATAAGGCTAGGCTTTTTGCAAAGGGTTATGCACAAGAAAGAGGCATTGTTTTTTATGAGACCTTTGCTCCTACTTGCCGAATGACTATTGTTCGTGGTATCTGTGCACTTGTAGCTCATCATGGTTGGAATGTACATCATTTGGATATTAAAAATGCATTTTTGAATGGTGACTTGCATGAAGAAGTGTATGTTTTTGTGCCACGTGGCTTTGTGCAGAAAGGGCATGAAAACCACGTGTGCAGGTTAAAGAAGGCATTATATGGTTTAAAGCAAGCACCATGTGCTTGGTATGAAAAGATACATGCCAATCTAATTACGCATGGTTTTGAGAATAGTCCAACTAAAACTATGTTAAGTGTGCAAATGATGTGCTTCTAATAATTGTGGTCTACATTGAGGACATGCTGCTCACTAGTCCTATTGAGATGCATATCGCTAATTTTAAGGCTGATTTGTATGCCTCATTTGAGATTTTTGATTTGGGGCATTTGCATCATTATTTGGGCATTCCTTTTATGTGAGTTGATGCCAGAATAGAATATATTGAAACATTATTGTAGTGTTTTGGCCTTGAAGATTGCAAATCTATTACCACTCCTATGGAGATAGCTCTACAATTGATTATTCATGATGTTGGAGATGCATTTGATGTTGTTCTCTATCACCAAGCTATTGGATGCTTTATTTATTTATGCATTACTCGGTTAGATATTCAGTTTGTTGTCTCACAGATGAGCAGGTTTATGCATTGTCCCGGTGTCAAGCATTGGTAGGTAGTTAAGCGCAACTACTTGAGTCGTACCCGGCCACTTGGATTGTGTTATCCCAAGGGGGGATCACTACTGCTAGATTTGCATGCTTTTTTTGACAGTTGTTAGGCCACCGGATTGGCACAGTGTAATTTTACATTTTCATATACCGCACGCACCGAAAGGGCGTAGCGAAGTGATGTAACCATTTTACCCATTAATGAAGAGACATTACGTTGTTCTCCGACAGTAGAGAAGACGGGATCGCCAGACTGTTTGTCTGGGCGACTTGCAACCTTGCGGAGATGTCGTAGTGCAAAGTTTGCAGATATCTGAAGTATTGTTAAGTCTGTTCTTATTGAATTGTCGTAAGTTACTATTACACAGTAATACTGTCGTAACATTAATAAGTCTGATCGATTATGTGATTGAACAATTGCACGATATCTACTGTGTGAGGATACCGTAAATGGAGGATTATAAATGTGTAACAGAAGTTAATGCCTGGGCGTATAATTACTCTTTGGGTAATTAGTTAATTGGGAAAATAGATAAATAGTTAATTAGTTACTTAATAGTTAATTGGGAAAATAGACCCCTACCATCCCCAAGAACCCGAAAAGAGATTAAAAGGCGACTGGACGGAAGTCCCTTTTAACACAGTGATTGGATTGGTTGCTATGACACTTGCGTGTCCACTAGTGGCTTTTGCTTCATGTTTGGTAGCTCATGTATATCTTGGTTGAGCAAGAAGCAGCCTACTTTGGCCAGTTCTAGTTGTGAAGCTAAGTATAGAAAGCTTTCACAGTGACTGTTAAGTTTGTGTGGTTGAGATGCCTTATGGCTGATTTGGGTGTTGGTCAATCTTTTGCCACCACCATCTTCATTGATAGTTAGAGCGCATTGGCAGTTGCGAGGAACCCTATGTTCCATGCTCGCACTAAGCACATTGAGGTGGATTATCTTTATGTCAAGGAGAGGTTCTCTATTAGAGAGATCAGCTTGGCATATGTGCCTATGCAGGAGAACATTGCAGACCTTTTGACAAAAGCTCTGCCTAGGGAGAAGTTTGAAGCTTTCCGCAAAGTTTTGGGCTTACTTCCTTTTGTGGATTAATTCCACATAGCTTGGCCCTTCCTTATACATGAGTGCCAGCTCCTTGTTCACCGCATCACTCCCAAGGGGTATTTGTTGATAGTGATGTGTTGTGAACACACTAAGACTGATGGGGCACTTTTTTTCCCTCTTTGGGATGTTTTTTTCCCCCGGCTTGTATATACGCCTATTGCCCTAACGGGTCACTTATCTTTTCTACATTCTAGTGGTAATACATTCATTATTATGTGTTGTGCTCCAAGCTTCTTCTGTGTGCATTGTGCTTGCTGTGCTCACTGTGACATTGTGCTCACTGTACTCATTATGCTCACTATGATCACCATACTCACTATGCTCATTGTGCACTATTCACGGTTCCATTTCATTTATCAAGTTTGTTTATCAAGTTTGTTATTCATACAGTTACCCCTGTGGCTGCATCAACTAAGGCATAGAACTTTAGCATCTTTGGCTTCTCTAGCACTCATGGTTCTCTTGGTTCACTTTGATTCCCTTTGGTTCCATTGGTAGCCATTGGCTATGCGAGAACCATCTCTAACTAATGAGTGGCAATAAGAGCTTCCTTATTTCCCTAGTTAGCTCATTTATCTAGTTAGCTTACTTATTTTCGCAGTAGTGCAGTTAGACTTTCCTACTGCCAAGACTTGCAGTTGAACATCAATCCCATAGAAGCTTATCTCATAGGATTGGGAGGTGTGGAAACCCCTTGTTTGGGCGAGGTGGAACTTCCCATCTACCTTCAAGATGTTCCAATGAAAGTCAAAGCGCTAGTGTGTCAAGATGAGAACCTTACAGAACCACTTTTCTTGGGTCAATATTGGATCTATGACCATGCAGTTAACTTAAACCTAAGAAGTCAAATTCTTCAAGTTAGGGTACATAAACAATGCATTACATTAGAATTAGAGAACTGCATGCTCCTAGATCATGGCACCACACACTCTCTTAGTTCTTCCAAGACTACTCATATGGAAGAAGATGTTGTATGTGTCAAAAGCTCTATGATGTAGAAGGAGTCAATCGTGGAAGACCACGTTCAAAGACGGGTGGATCTTTCTTCTTCTCCAAAGAATCAAGTAGCCACAGTAGTGAGTCCACCACACAAGCAAACACAACCGTTCACAACAAATGCTACATCAAATAGGAAGACACCATTCGATAAGAAAGCAGTTCCGAGCATGAAGCAGATCTGGGTACCCAAAGGAGAGCAACCACCAGTCTTGCCCCCATAAATCCCATCCAGGCAAGCCAACCAGGCTAGAAGATGAAGGAAGCAGCTCGGACAAGCTCAATCACAAGGTATCCAACAAGTTTGGGTGCCTAAGAAATTAGCTGCACCTCAATAAGGGAGATTACAGATGTGGGTACCTAAGAAGCTCTTACATCCACAACAACCTATGTTCTCCCACATGCGAAAGGTCTCAACCAAGAAGCCAAAAAGAGAAAAGGGTAAGAACCATGTACAGAGACCAAAGGAAGATCAAATCAGCTCTTCAACATTAGTAGGAAGACATGCAAAAACGATATGGGTTTGGAAGCCAAAAGTACAAGTAGCCTCCACCGAACCAAAGCGCCAACCACACTGGATACCATAGTTCAGAAAGCATCCAAAGAGGAAGAGGCCTGAAGTGACCTCTACCGTGCCAAATGATGTTCTAAAATGGACTCCAATAAGGAGGATTACACCAGTTCGAGACTCAATGGATACCTCAACCAAGGTTGGCATCAACCTCTCCAAATAACATCGAAAGCCTCCACGAGCGACAACCATGTGCTCCTTGCACAAGCCTATCTTTTGCACCATTCAGGTCATGCATTTCCAAAGTATGCATTAATATAGGGCCACATTACACGGCTGTGCGTAGAGAATCCCAAGCACAAGAGCACAGTGACATATGTCAAATATTTCTATTGATACTAACTTTTGTGTTCTTGTTTTGTGATATTTTTTCCAAAAAAAAAAGGAAGAAGAGAGAGAGGGAGCACTTGTTCCCCAGTTTGGCTCATGAAACATGAATGAGTCATGCTTAGTTGAAGGTGGAACTGTTGATTACTGAGCATTTATCAGTTTGGATAGAAGTGGGTCTCGGCTAGCAGATGATATAGTTGCTGCCTTATCTGGTAGATGTCAAGAACTTGGCATAAACATGGCATCCACAACTATGGTTTCCTCTTACTATGGTTTCCTCTTACTATGGTAGGAGTGAAGAGCTTGAAGGTCCACAACTTGAGTGATGCTTAACTACTGCATGTACGAGAGCATCCAGGGAGATATTTGCAAGGGGTAGTTCTAGTACCCTGCAAATCTTTGTATGTATATTGGATGAGAAGACTCCTGCTTATGGTGAACTAAAGAGAATATGTGAAACTAAGCTTGGTGTAGTTCTCGAATGTTGTTTGTCAAGGAATATAAAGAAATTCAATCCAGTATTTGGCAAATGTTGCTTGAAAAAAGGAGACAGGACCAGGCGCTCAAAAAAAAAAATTCATCGGTGGACCATCAACATGGACATTCATTGACAAGGTTCCATCACAAATACCGGGTGTACAACACGAAGAGATGAACATCGGTCGAACCTTCACAATGGTAAGTATCTTTACTTTGGCAACACCATCACCATGATAGATTAGGAAACCTCTTCGTCGGCATACCCTTGAGCACTTAGCTCGAGACCCCAATTTTTGCACCATACTTCTTCGGATGCATTTTCCAAGTAAGCATGCATAGGGCTACATTACAAGGCCGTGCACAAGGCACATATTTTCCTCAAGCCATGCACGAACATACTTACTCATCATCCATTAGGGGTTATGAGTACTTCGCATGACTACTATGAACATCATCCTTGGACGATCTGAGGTCATCAATGGAGACTCACAACGACACAGTCATGCTGGAATCCAAGGCTGAAGCACATACCAAGGGACTACAACTTGCAAAGGCTCGCAGTGACAAATGAAGAACTGGAGAACCAACCTTGCCACATTTGGAAGAGAGACAGCTCTGGTTCATCCGAATGGACACTCCCTCTCAAAGCAACCTACAATAACCATTACAACAAGGGTCTGTCAGGGACGACAGACTCGAGAGGGGGGGGGAGTGTTGGAACTCAAGGTCAAGCATAAAACATGGAATCACATCAAAGAAGTGGACATAGAAGAAGAGAGAGCAAGCAGGGAGCTCCAAGAAGTGTATGTCAAATTTTCAGAAGAATCCCCTACAAAAATAGTGATTTTCATCACTAAAAACCATTGTAAATACCATTATCTATTTTTATAACTCCATTTTGTTCAAGCCGAGGAGTCCTCGAGCTTGAGGAGTATTAGAAGTACCATCGTACCAATTTTCATAATTTTTAGACTTCATTTGAGCCCTCAAATAAGCCTTGGAACCTAATTTTTAACTAGGCCGAACACTAGGTCTGGACAGGGCCAAAACTACTCAAAAAACTATAAAAAGAGCTAGAGAGCTCATTTTTGGGGTTAGCTTGTGAGAGAATAGAGATTTTGTAAGAGAACTCTTTTGCAATCGAAGGTTTCCATTGTTCCTCTCTTTGATCTTATCTTGTGTGTGTGTGTGTATGTGTGTGCATGTTTGTGTGCTTTCACTCACTCACTTGTGCCTTCACTTGCTCGTGGTCTTCATACTTTCCCTCACGTCTCCGCAGATCGACAAGTAAAGGAGGTGGTGCTTATGCTTGAGCTACAGTGTTGTATTAATGCAAAATGATTATCCAATTGCATTTGAAAGTAGGAAACTTAAACCTTTTGAAAAGAATTATAGTACATATCATAAGGAACTCTTAGCTATTTTGCATGCTTTAAAAGTTTGCAAAAATTGCCTTATGGGTTTTGAAGTTCTGATTAAAAAAAACCAACATGTTATTAAAAATTTATGAAATCAACAATTGATTTCCAAAAGGCATTAATTGGGCTCCATTCATACAAAATTTTCAGCCTTTCATTCAATATCAAGCTGGCAAAGCTAATGTTGTAGTTAATGCCCTTAGTCGCTTACCATTCCCATAAACAAATATTGTTTCAATCAATAATATTTCTGCTATTCATATTCATTCATTTCATGACATGGTCCCTACTTATGCATCTGATTTGTATTTTTCACAAACATGGACTGCTTTCAATAATTCTACACCATCTCATGAGGATCACTACACTTTTCATAATGGATTCTTGTATTTCCAACACAGTTTATCCATCACACAAGGTTTTAAAGAATTGGTTATGAAAGAGATGCATGAACCACCGTATATGGGTCATAGGGGCATAGAAAGTACTATTTCTACATGTAAAGAATTTTTATTTTGGCCAAATATGGAAAAGGATATTGCATAGTATGTTTCCCACCACAATATGTGTCAACATGTGAAACAACATCATGGTGAATCATTTGGATCAGTAATGCCACTTCCCATACTTAATGGACCATGGGAACAAGTTTTTATGGTTTTTATTACTAGTCTTCATACAACTTCATCTCATAATGATATGATATGGACAACTGTTGATAGGTTTAGTAAACAAGAATTTTTCATTCCTTGTAAAAAAAACTCTTTCTATACCTCAAGTTTCTAAGTTATTTACTAAATGTATTTTTCCACATCATGGTTTTCCCAAAGTTATTCTTTCACATCGAGATGTTTGTTTTCGTTATCACTTTTGGGTTGCATTATTTCAAAATTTAGGTTCCAAAATAGACTTTCGATCTGCATTTCATCCTGAAAAGTAATGGGCAAAGTGAAGCTATGAATAGTACTATTTTAGATTTATTACATTGTTATTCTTTAGATAATCCAAGTAATTGGGATGAGAAACTTCCTTTAGTACAATTTGCATATAATAACACAACACATACCACTACTCAACATGCACCGTATGAAATTGTGTATGGTAAAAAGCTTCTCAATTCCATGACTTGTTGATATATTTAGGTAGTGATGTGTGTGAACACACTAGGACTGTCGGAGCACTTTTTCCCCCCTTTAGGAGGTTTTTTCCCTAGCTTGTATATACGCCTATTTCTCTAATGAGTTATGTATCTTTGTACATTCTAGTGGTAATACATTCAGTATTGTGTGTTGTGCTCCAAGCTTCTTCTTCTTCCTTGTGTTATTTGCATGCTTCCGCAGAACTCAAACTCCAATAATTGGTATCAGAGCAGGTCGTTGCATCATCTAGGCCATCATTGACACCCTTTTGATTATAATCTTAGAATCACATGAAATTTGGTGAGCATACTCATGGTGATAAGAAGATCAAAATAGCTTTGTTATGTGGTGCCGAAATCACCATCATGCATTGATAGAATATTTGTCTATCAAACATGCCATTATTCCTCACATTTTCTCATGCAGAATAGCTAAGGATGCTTGGGATACACTTACCACTTTATACTAGGCAAGGAATGAGGCTCGTGTTGCTTATCTTCAAAAACAATTGGAGACTGATCACATGAACAAGGAGAATCCATGGATAGTTTTCTGACAGAGATCAAAGATTTGAAGGAACAGTTGATTTCTATTGATGAAGTCTTACCATGATGAAGTCTTACCATGATGAAGTCTTACCTAACAGTTCACTTATGCAGACTGTTCTCAATGGTCAATTCGATTCATATCAAAGTTTTGCATTTACTCTTCATTTGATGATGAAAGGCAATCCAACTGCCTTAACGTTTGAGGAGTTAGTCTCTGTTCTATTGTAGGAAGATCAATCTACGCAAAACAGGTCCATTATGCATGTTACAGATCAATCTTTCTTGGCTAGTCAGAAGTGCAGAGTAAAATGGAGATCTTCTACTAGTACGCAGAAATCTGCTAATTTTGCACAATCAAAGAAGGATCACAGAGATGAGAAGAAAACAGAAAAGCAAAAATTGTTTTACAAATATTGTAAAGGAATATCATGTCATAAAGAGTTTTCCAAAGAGGCAAGGAAGAAAGAGGCTGGAATGGTTGTTGTAGAGGCCTCTATAGCCAAAACTGAGTCTGCTAATCTTGTGCAGAATGAAGAACGGGAATTTACCACTGTTTGCAATTATGACCCATCTTCTCATGAACAGTGTATGTCTGCATTAGACTCACATGTTTGGTACTTTGATAGTGGGGCAACCAAACATACGAGCTGACAATGCAGTTTCTTCACTTCATTCAAGTCTACCCCTACAAGGAATACTATCACATGCGACACCAACTCCTCTTATAATGTCATGGGATTTGGTAAGATCATTCTGACTACTACTGATGGCAGTTCTTCTACATTGTTAGATGCTTTATTTATTCCAAGGATCAAGAAGAATATGTTATTAGTTTGATGGTAGATGTACAATTCATGATCTGTCAAATGGCAATGCAACTACTGCTTTTAGCATTTTATGTTGTGGGTTGTATAAGCTCATAGACTATGAAAAATCTTTGAATGATTCAGCATGTGCAGTACATGACTCTCAGGCTATGTCAGATGCAAAGCTTTGGCATGCATGCTTTGGTCAAAATGCAGTGTTCATCGTTCCCAAAAGAAGGTTCAGTTTGAGCCACTCAAAAATTGTAGCTTATGCATAGTGATGTCTATGGTCCTATCAAAACACCTTTCTTTGGGAACTATCATTACATCATGACTTTCATTGATTATTTTTCTAGGCATGCATGGGTACATCCATTGAAAGCAAAGTCCGAAGTGTTTATGTGCTTCAAACAGTTTCTCATTATGGTTGAAAATCTTTGAGCATGTAAAATGGGCACCCTCCATTCTGATCGAGGGGGGAATATATGTCTTCTTATTTAAAGTCATTTATGGCTGAACATAGGATAAAACATCAGTGTATAGTGCCATATACACCTCAACAGAATGGAGTTGCTGAAAGGAAGAATAGGTCACTCATAGAGATGGAAAGGTGTATGGTCAAGAGTTGGGCTTTACCACATAGTTTCTAGCTTGAGGTTGTTACGTGCACAGCATATGTACTTAACAAGTGTCCCACTAAAGCATTGCAGTGTATCACTCCATATGAGGCTTGGCGTGGTTCTAAGCCATCTATTTCTCACCTACGTGTTTTTGGTTGTCTGGCATATGCATTAATGCCTGAACAATGCAAGAAATTGGATGATAAAGTAGTGAAATGTATTTTTGTTGGGTATAGTTATGAAAGAAAAGACTATCGTCTGTATCATCCACAAGCTAAATGTATTTTGGTTAGCCATGATGTTTTTTTTGTGGAAGATGCTATTCAGCCATTACTTTCATGTACTAAGGAGACATAAATTAGCTCCAAAGACATGTATGAAACTTTGTTGTTTTTACACGTGGAGAGTCTAGTGTTGGTCCAAATGAGGAAACTTTTCAGCCTTTACAAGTTTCATGTGATAATGCAGATCATTCCATTTCCGATGTAGATTTACATGATGCACTTGTTGATGAGAGAGTTGATATTGAGAAGGCAATAACTATGCCAAAATGGCTGGTGAAAATTTTGTGTGATAGCAAATTAGATGCACCTCTCTCATATCATACTCATTCTAGCTTTGATAGTACTTCTTTTGCATCAGATTGCTATGCTATGGATGCCTCTAGTCTCTGTGATGAGAATGAGCCTCTTTCGTCTGATGAAGCATAAAATTCAAAAAATTGGATGTATGCTATGCAATCTGAATATGATGCTATAATGAAGAATGGTACCCGTATGTGACTTTCCTCCTCGCAAAAAGGCCATTGGCATTAAGTGGGTATACAAGCTAAAGCGTAAACCTGATGGAATAGTTGATAGGTATAAGGTTAGGCTTGTTGCAAAGGGTTATGCAGAAGAAAGAGGCATTGATTTTGATGAGACTTTTGCACCTACATGCCGAATGACCATTATTTGTAGCACTTGTAGCTCATCATGTTTGGAATGTACATCAGTTGAACATTAAAACTGCATTTTTGAATGGTGACTTGCATGAAGAAGTGTATGTTTTTTTGACCCTTGGCTTTGTGTAGAAAGGGCATGAAAACCAAGTGGTAGGTTGAAAAAGGTATTATATGGTTTGAAACAAGCACCACGTGCTTGGTATGAAAAAATACATGCGTACCTGATCACACATGGTTTTGAGAATAGTTCAACTGAGAGCACCTTATATGTTAAGTGTGCTAATGATGTGCTTCTGATCGTTTTTGTGTATGTTGATGACATACTCTCACTGGTCCTCATGAGAAGCATATTACTGATTTTAAGGTTGATTTGCATGCCTCATTTGAGATGTTAGATTTGGGGCATCTGCATCATTATTTGGGCATTCAGTTCATGCAAGTTGATGGTAGGATAACTCTGTTTCAAACAAAATATAATGACACATTATTGTAGCATTTATCTTGAAGATTGCAAACCTATTGCCATTCCTATGGAGATAGGTTTACGATTGATTCTTCATGGTGTTGGAGATGCATTTGATGTTTTTCTCTATCAGTAGGTTGTTGGATGCTTGATTTACTTATGCATTACTCAGCCACATACTCAGTGTGAGCAAGTTTATGCATTGCCTAGGTGTCAAGCATTGGCAAGCGATTAAGCGCATCTTTTGCTACATGAGTGGTACCCGGGTACTTGGATTGTTTTATCCCAAAGGGGGATCACTACCGCTAGTTTTACATGCTTTCTCTAACTCTAAGTGGATTGGTTTCTATGACAGTTGTGTGACCACTAGTGGCTTTTGCTTCATGATTGGTAGCTCATGTATATCTTGGTTGAGCAGAAAGCAACCTACTATGGCCACTTCCAGTTGTGAGGCTAAGTATAAGAAAGCTTTCACAATGACTGTTGAGTGTGTCTAACTCAGATGCCTCATGGCTGATTTGGGTGTTGGTCAATCTTTTTCCACCACCATCTTCACTGACAGTCAGAGCACATTGGCAGTTGTGAGGAACCTTGTGTTTCATGCTCGCACTAAGCACATTGAGGTGCATTATCATTATGTCAGGGAGAGATTCTCTGTTAGAGAGATCAGCTTGGCATATGTGCCCACACAAGAGAACATTACAAACCTTTTCACAAAGGCTCTACTTAGGGAGAAATTTGATGCTTTTTGCAAAGCTTTAGGCTAACTTCCTTTTGTGCATTGATTCCACATAGCTTGGGACTTCCTTATATATGAGTGCCATCTCCTTGTTCGTTGCATCACTCCCAAGGGGGATTTGTTGATATATTTAGGCAGTGATGTGTGTGAACACACTAGCACCCTTGGGGCACTTTTTCCCCTCATTAGGAGGTTTTTCCCCTAGCTTGTATATGTGCCTATTGCCCTAACGGGTCATGTATCTTTGTACATTCTAGTGGTAATACATTCAGTATTTTGTGTTGTGCACCAAGCTTCTTCTTCTTCCTTGTGCTCTTCGCGTGCTTCTGTAGACCTCAAACTCCAACATGACTCTCACTCAAACTGATATATCGATGGCTGAATCTTCTACACAAGATCATATTTCTACACGTCATGAGGTTCATGAGCACATTAAGAAGAGTCAAGAATGTTACATGCATAATGTTAATAAGAAATGAGTAGCTAAGCCATTTAATGAAAATGACTTTGTATGGTTACGAATAATTTAAAGATGATTGAAAAACATTTCACAACATCCTAAGGTTAAACTTGCACCATGTTATTATGGACCTTTCCATATTATTAAAAAACTAATGAGCATAGTTTTAGACTAGAAATACCTTCTCATTGGAATATACATAATTCTTTTCATATTAGTTTATTGAAATCCTTTAAAGGAATTTTACCACTCACTCCTATTTTAGATGATCCTCCTTTACTTGAAGAGGATGCTAAAATTTTAGTTCCAGAGAAAATACTTGATTATGATGTTACTACTATCCGCACTGCTAAGCAATGTCATAGATATTTAGAAGTTTTTCTTAAGACTTATCGAGCCTTGCCATAGGAGATGTATGCTAGTTGTTCATAGGTGCTCTATAAGCCTAGTTGACTTCTTTCGATTAAGTGGTTATATGTGGTGGATTCAGTAATTCACTATGCAAGTTTACATGTCAGCACTCATAGTTTTATGAGTTTTTTGACATTGTTCATATGTTCATTTTGCAAAGAAGATTCTGGCAAACCTTTTCCATATTTTTAGTGTGTGAGTACATCTTTTCTCACATAATTCATCATTTTTGTTAGTGGTGTTTTGAAGTATTCTAGCTTCATTAACATTCTAGTCAAATCTCTATCACCATGGCATCAAAAATCTCAAGCATATCTGGTGGATCTGGATCTCATGACAATGTTCCTAGGCAGATCTATAACTTGTAGGGCAAAGAACATTTTGAAATCCCCAAATTTAATGACACAAACTTTTCTCTATGGAAGAATCAAATTAAAGATGTGTTGATTCAAAGGAGACAATGGAAGCCAATAAATGGAGACAATATGGATGATGATGATGATGATTGGGATGAGTTAGATGAAATGGATAGGTCTATGTTCACAGTCAAGGTCACACACAAGCATGGCAGCGCATCAATGAAGAGGACACACAAGAAGAAGGAGCATGTAGGGAGCTCCAAGAAGCATATGTCAAATTTTCAGAAGAGATCCCTATAAAAATAGTGATTTTTATCACTAAAAACCATTGTAAATACCATTTTCTATTTTTGTAACTCCATTTTGTTCAAGCCAAGGAGTCCTTGAGCTTGAGGAGTATTAGAAGTATCATCCTACCAGTTTTCATAATTTTTAGACTCCGTTTGAGCCCCCAAATAAGCCTTGGAACCTATTTTTTAACTAGGCCGGACACTAGGTCTGGACAGGGCCAAAACTACTCAAACAACTATAAAAAGGGTTGAAGAGCTCATTTTTGGGGTTAGCTTGTTGTAGATTTCAGCTTTGTAAGAGATTTCTTTTGTAATTAAAGATCTTCCATTGTTCCACTCTTTGCTCTTACTTTGTGTGCGTGTGTGTGTATGTGTGTGCATGCTTGTGTGCTTTCACTCACGCACTTGTGCCATCACTTGCTCTTGGTCTTCATACTGGTCCTCACGGCTCCACGAATTGACATTTATGAGGTGAAACGCCTCACGTTGGTACTCACCATTGTGCTAGAGTGACACCAAATTTGGCGTCGTTGCTGGGGAGAGAGCTTGGAGGACGAGCGTGTGACGGTAAGACGTAGAGTAGCGACGTTGGAAGGTAAAAAAATCACCATTTTCAATTCAATTTCTGAGTTTTTCTTCTTCTTCATCTTCATCAACATCATCATCTCTTCCCACCTTCTTCCTCTCTAATTTTTGGTCATTTTCGAGTGTACATTCACCTCGTGTTTCACTGCGACTGTGAGGAATAAGTGCAGAGGGTGTTTGGAGCTGAAATGCTGAAGAAATCACCTTGAAATCCACTTAAAACATCAAAAATCTGAGTGATAGTATCGGGGTGTGACCAAACCTGCGTCTGGTATCACGACGGTGGTATCATGATTTTGGAGGGTGACTGTTGGCAGTAGTCAAGGAACCGAAGGAGTCACAAGACAAGGAAGCCTACGAAGGGAGTCGGAGCAAAGAGACAGCACAAGCAGGCACAGTAGTCAAAGAAGATCTAGCAAGTAGGCCATTTAAATTTTTCAGGCATCAAAGAGTTGGGCACACAAGAAGAAGGAGCAAGTAGGGAGCTCCAGGAAATGTATGTCAAAATGTTAGAAGAAATCCCTACAAAAATGGTGATTTTCATCACTAAAAACCATTGTAAATACCATTTCATATTTTTGTAGCTCCATTTTGTGCAAGCCAAGGAGTCCTTGAGCTTGAGGAGCTTTAGAAGTACCTACCTATCAGTTTTCACATTTTTTAGACTCCGTTTGAACCTCCAAATAGGATAGAGAACCTAATTTTTAACTAGGTCGGACACTAGGTCTGGACAAGGCCAAAACCTAGTCAAAAACTATAAATAGAGCTAGAGAGCTCATTTTTGAGGTTAGCTTGTAATTGATTTGAACTTGTATTAGCTTTTTGGAAGTAATCTAAAGAACTCCATTGCTTCTCACTCTTTGTCTTGCCGTGTGTGCGCGTGTGTGTGCATGTTAGTGTGCTTCTCACTCATGCACTTGTGCCTTCACTTGCTCGAGGTCATCATACCATCCTCACATCTTCCCGGATTGACATTAAAGGAGGTGCTACTCATCACTGAGCTACACCAAATTTTGGCGCTGTTGTCGGGGATCGAGCTTTGAGGACGAGCGTGTGATGGTAAGACGTAGAGTTGACGTATTGGATTCATAGGTATTTCCTTCACTTTTATCTATTTTCTTTTGTTTTTGTCATCACCATCATCATCCTCACCATCTCCCACATCCATCTCCATCATCGTGAAAAATTTCAGTTTTTGGTCATATCACCCCACCCATACCATTTCCCTCATTTCGCTTGTGAGAGAGAGCAAGAGAGCGTTTGTGTGCTTGTGATTTTCTGTGTTTTTTGAGATTTTTTGCAGGAATCAGCATCCCCAGCAGCTGCACCAGCTCCAGCAGGTAAAAAATTTGACTGTGTAGGTCCCGAGGCATTGACCTCTGTCAATCGCGACCGATAGAAAAAATGGTATTTTTGCTAAACAAAGTACATAATCATGATCTACATGCCTATAGCTTCCCAAATGTGTGCTTGAAACTTTAAAATTCCTCAGATTTTTGTCAGTCGCGATCAACAAACCACGACGGACACCTGCCGACGGCTCTGTCAATCACGACCGACACGTCAATCGCGATCGACAGAGTCAACGACCGACTGACCACGACTGACAGAACCTACGCGTGACACGTGTCAATCGCGATCGACCTTTCAATCACGACTGACAGCCCCGATGGACCTGTCAATCGCGACCAACATAGTCAACGATTGCTTGACCACGACGGACAGACCCTCGCGAAGGACCTGTCAATCCCGATCGACCCATCAATCGCGACTGACAGAGTCAACGACCCTTTGACCACGACTGACTGAAAATCCGGGCCACGTGTCAATCGCGATTGACCCAATCAATCGCGATCCACAGCCACGACGGGCCTTTCAATCGCGACTGACAGCCACGACGGACCTGTCAATCGCGACCGACACGTCGATCGCGATTGACCTATCAATTGCGACTGACAGAGCTTGCGAACGCGATTGAAGGGCAAATTTGGCCAATTTTTTAGGGCAAAAAATAGTGGGCTATTCTTGGCAAATTGTGGGACAAATACTAAGGTTCATCATTGCATTGTGAGGCCATTACACAAAGTATTTTGAGAAGTTCTGTTTGCCTGCTAACCTGTTTAAAATCCTGATTTGGCCCCAAAACCCTGAATGGACATAACTCCCTCATACGAAATCCGATTGCGGTGATTTTTGTTTTGTTGGAAAGCTCGTGGGGAATACAACCAAAACTTCCATTGGTTACGGTAGAATTTGTTGATGTATGAAACACCACAAGAAATGAATTAAGGTGACACTAGAACACCTCTATGGTCACCATTAACTCATTGCCACTCCAAACTTTGAGAAATGATAGCCTAAAGTGAGAACTTTGCTTCTACAGAAATTTCTAGTCACTAAAATGACATACCTTCAGTATTTTGCTAATTTCTCCTAGCTCAAGTATTATTTCTTAATGAAACTTTACAAGCTGAAACTAGAAGAGTAGAGCTTTCCAACAAGCTATCATATGCATCAAACGGAGCTCTAGAACTCAAGTTATGGCCCTCACAAGATGACCATGTATGACCTTCCAAAACTGGAAAACTTGCCTGTTTTAGTAAGAGCGCCTGTTTAAAATTAGAATTCGATGCCTAGCATCGACTTGCAACGAGAATTCGATGCCGGGCATCGACTTGGGATGTTTTTGGCCACTTTTCAGCAGGGATTCGATGTCGGGCATCGAATTCCCGCATAAAGTCTTGATCTTTTGGACACCAAAAATATAGGTGATTTCATGCACACTTAGAATATGACTTATCAACTGGAATTCGATGCCAGGCATCGAGTTGCTCCAACAACATCATGTTTTTCAAACACTTCAGTACTGAATGAAAAATATAAAAGAAAATATGACTTATCAACAGAGATTCGATGCCAGGCATCGAGTTGCTTGGAAAACTTAATCTTTGTAACTCATCACACAGTAGGTAATCATGGAGATGATGGAGAGAGGCTCATACACAGAACTTTACTCAGTTCTTCTCATAACTATAAAAACTCAGAAGTTTTACAAATGCTTTCTCACTCAGAGAAGCTCGACTATACTCAGTCATACAAAAATGAGTTCTTCTCACTTTCTCTCTCACCGCGTCAGTTGATACAAACTAACTTATATAGATTTTCTCATTCCCATGATTTTTAAAAAACTTCTAGAACTAAAGTGAACTAACTTTACAAGTATGATACACTTGTGAATTTCTCCCTTCACATAGGCATGGGGTTTTCTTCCTAAGATTTGAACTTCAAATATATGTCCAATTAGTGAGTGTTTCTCCAACAGCTCCCCCTCAATCACTAATTGGCATTCCCTGTTTCTTCATATCATCTTCTTTTCTTTTACTCCTGCCATGCTTTTGAATCTACTGGTCTTCACACCATCCAAGCTCTTTGTCATTATGTCTGCTAACTGATCTTTAGTAGAAATGTATTCCACTTCAATCTCCTTCTCCATTACCTTTTCTCTGAGAAAATGATACTATATCCAAGATCATTGAGATACTTCACCAGTCTATAGTTCCAAGCTCTTGGAGCTTGCTTCAATCCATACAATGCTCTTCTCAACCTGCAAACAAAATTTGGATACCTGGAATCTATAAACCCTTGAGGTTGTTCCATGTATACCTCATCTGATATGTATCCATTCAAGAATGCATTTTTTATATCCAATTGACTTAGAGTCCATCCTTTTGAAGCTGCAATAGCAATGATTGTCCTTATAGTTGACATCTTAGCTACGGGACTGAATGTCTCATCATAATCTATGCCATAGGTCTGGGCATAGCCTTTCACCACCAATCTAGCTTTGTATCTGGCTATACTTCCATCTGCAAGCTTCTTCACTTTATAAACCCATTTATTTCCAATTACTTTCTTACCATTTGGTTTAGGAACAAGTTCCCATGTCTTGTTCTCCTCCAGTGCATTGAATTCTTCCTTCATTGCTTCTTCCCATTGTTTTTTACCTTTAGCTTCATCATAGTTCTGAGGTTCTTCATCATCTTTGACCATATATGCATAGTTCTTCTGAGTTATGTAAGAAGTATCATAAGAATACCTTTCTGGTTGTCTCCTTGTCCTGCTTGACCTTCTTGGTTCACATTCTTCATAAGTTTCTGGATACACCTCTTCATCAAATATAGGAGCTTCTTCATTCATTCTTGTTAATCCACTTCTGGATGTACTTGCTTGCATATAGTCTTCATCTCTATTCACCTGCACAATTGATTTTCCTTTCTCACATCTTCTTACCTCTTCTTCAAATTCTTCAGGTGTATGACTTTGATCTGCATACCAACTTTTCTCTTCATCAAATGTAACATCTCTAGAAACAATAAATTGTTTTGTTAGAGGATTCCACAACCTGTAACCCATCTGCTTTTCATCATAACCAATGAACACATATTTTTCTGCCTTTGGTTCAAGTTTATGCCTAAGTTGTGATGGCACATAAGCATATGCAATTGATCCAAACACTCTACAATGATCTAGTGTTGGTTTCTTACCCCACCAAGCTTCATATGGAGTCATTCCATTCAGAGCTGCACATGGTAATCTATTCACAAGATATGTAGCTGTATTTACAGCCTCAGCCCAAAGATAATTTGGACAGTTCTTCTCCTTTAGCATAGCTCTAGCAAACTCAACCAAAGTCCTGTTCCTTCTTTCTGCTACACCATTTTGTTGTGGTGTATACCTGCAAGTTATTTCTCTCTTAATACCTGCATTCCAAAGATAATCATTGAACTCTTGGGAGAAGTATTCTCCCCCTCCATCAGACCTCAGTCTCTTAAGCTTTTGACCTGTGACTCTCTCTGCATATGCATGAAAATGCTTGAAAGCTCCAAACACTTCTGATCTTTCCTTCAAAACATATAATGTTATCCATCTTGTAGCATCATCAATGAAAAGAACATAATACCTTGAGCCACTGATAGATCCTTCTTTTGTTGGTCCCCATACATCTGTATGAATGAGCTCAAGTACTCCATCATGTTTGAATCCTTTCTTTTGAAATGGTAACCTGTGTGCTTTACCCATTTGACATGCTTCACATTTATAAACCATATGTTGACTTTGCACATTTGGTAATCCTAGTACAGACTGATTAGCAACCATAGCTTTAATTCCTCTTTCATTGAAATGACCTAATCTCTTATGCCAGAGATCAAGTTCTGTAATCACTGCTTCACCATGTGTGAGCAAAGCTTGACCAATGTTCCCTTGCACTCTTAAAGTAAAGAGTCTACCTTCTTTCTTACCAGAGACAATCTGATTATATCCATTCTCTGGATCTTCCACAAATACTCCTTCATTTGTAAACCTGACTTGAAAACCTTTTTCAACTATCTGTCCCACACTAATCAAGTTTTTAGGTATTGTAGGAACATACAAAACATTGGTTAGCAAATCTGCTCCACTCTTGCATTTCACTTTTCCAATTGAATGTACACTATGTCTTGTATTATCACCAGTTTGAACTGTGTGACTAGAAATGCCTTTTTCCAAATCTGACATCAATTCTATGTTTCCTGACAAATGATTAGAACATCCAGAGTCAATGTAAAATACCTTTAGATCTTCTTTGTCTGATGTGCTGATTGAATTCATCATCAATGATGTATGACTTTCATTCTGTGTGTCATTTGCATAGTTGTAGTAGGTGGTGTTGTAGGATTGATTCTATCCCCAACTTCTTCCTCCACCTCTACCATAGCCTCCTCTTTGACTTTGTCTACCTCTTTGAAAATTACTTTGATATCTTCCACCTCGACCTCTGGTATTGTTGTTTTGATTCTGGTTTGATCCTTGTTGGTTGTGCCAACAGTCATGAGCCAAATGATTACTCAATCCACAGATCTAGCAAGCCTTTTTGTTGTTATTTTGATTACCTCTTCCTCTTCCAAAACCTCTTGCTCTTCCTCTGCCAGTGCCTTTACCTCTTGCATAATAAGCTTGAGAACTAGACTCCTCTTCATCCTTTGCTTTACCTTTATCTCCTTTCTTCTTATTCTTCATGTACATTGCAGAACTTTGACCTTTATCTCCATCTCCCTTCAAGTCTTGCTCATATGTGAGCATCAAACCAAGCAACTGGTTCAAATCTGGAACATAATGATTTAATGAAAGTTCTGTTGATAAGACAAAAGGTTTCCACCTTTCATCCCCTCTCAAACCTGCAAGTAATTGAGCAATCAATCTGTGATCTTCAACATCTTCATCTATGGATCCAAGACTATCTGCAAGATCCTTCATCTTAGTGACATAATCACTAATGGTTTGACTTGGCTTCTTCTTGAATGTTGTAAACTCTGACCATAGACTTGCTTTCCGTGCTTTAGTAGTGCTTTGGAAATGATACTCCAATGCATTCCATATATCTTCAGATGATTCCAATCCTCTGATGTGTGGTAGTAAATGATCAGAGATTGTATTGTAGATGTAGGCTTTTGCACTTGCATCCTTCTTCTGCCAATGCTTTAAAGCATCAAGTTCTTCTTTCTTTGGTCGGCTTTCATCTTCAAATACTGGCTTCTCTTCTTCACCTGTTACATATACCATGAGATCCTTACTCATAAGTAAGGCTTCCATTCTCATTACCCATGCGGGGTAATTATCTCTGTCAAGTTTGTCAATGGAGATATGATCTGCCATAGTTCTTTCCTTCTGCTGCAACCTATGAGCTTAAAGGATAAAGGATAATACCTTTCGAAGTTCTTTGTGTATGAAGATACTTTTGAAGTAACCTTTTGATGCCTTGAGTCTTCAAATGCTTCACCTTTGAAACTTTAATGGAAAACTTTCCAAAACTTCTCGTACCTTTGTCGCCTTCTGCTCTTCAGGACCTTTCTGCTCTGATACCACTTGTTGATGTATGAAACACCACAAGAAATGAATTAAGGTGACACTAGAACACCTCTATGGTCACCATTAACTCATTGCCACTCCAAACTTTGAGAAATGATAGCCTAAAGTGAGAACTTTGCTTCTACAGAAATTTCTAGTCACTGAAATGACATACCTTCAGTATTTTGCTAATTTCTCCTAGCTCAAGTATTATTTCTTGATGAAACTTTATAGGCTGAAACTAGAAGAGTAGAGCTTTCCAACAAGCTATCATATGCATCAAACGGAGCTCTAGAACTCAAGTTATGGCCCTCACAAGATGACCATGTATGACCTTCCAAAACTGGAAAACTTGCCTGTTTTAGTAAGAGCGCCTGTTTAAAATTAGAATTCGATGCCTAGCATCGACTTGCAACGAGAATTCGATGCCGGGCATCGACTTGGGATGTTTTTGGCCACTTTTCAGCAGGGATTCGATGCCGGGCATCGAATTCCCGCATAAAGTCTTGATCTTTTGGACACCAAAAATATAGGTGATTTCATGCACACTTAGAATATGACTTATCAACTGGAATTCGATGCCAGGCATCGAGTTGCTCCAACAACATCATGTTTTTCAAACACTTCAGTACTGAATGAAAAATATAAAAGAAAATATGACTTATCAACAGAGATTCGATGCCAGGCATCGAGTTGCTTGGAAAACTTGATCTTTGTAACTCATCACACAGTAGGTAATCATGGAGATGATGGAGAGAGGCTCATACACAGAACTTTACTCAGTTCTTCTCATAACTATAAAAACTCAGAAGTTTTACAAATGCTTTCTCACTCAGAGAAGCTCGACTATACTCAGTCATACAAAAATGAGTTCTTCTCACTTTCTCTCTCACCGCGTCAGTTGATACAAACTAGCTTATATAGATTTTCTCATTCCCGTGATTTTTAAAAAACTTCTAGAACTAAAATGAACTAACTTTACAAGTATGATACACTTGTGAATTTCTCCCTTCACATAGGCATGGGGTTTTCTTCCTAAGATTTGAACTTCAAATATATGTCCAATTAGTGAGTGTTTCTCCAACAGAATTAATGTCAGGATTATTAGATAGGATAATTTGAAGTTGACCATATCCCGAGGTAGGAAAAAATTAAGGGTCCCTTGGGATTGTTTTCCATAAAGGCAAAAGGCAATTGGGTCTGTGAATTACATGCATGAAAATGATGTGTCTGTCAACTAAATTCAATTCTTGAGCTAATTGTGGAATTTTTCAAGTTCTTTGAGAGCATCGAAGGGTACTCGAAGCAAGAGTAAGTGCGAGCTTGGGAACACGCTTTCTGGGCATACAAGGGCAACCAAGGGAAGAAACTTAAGGTTGGAAATTCTCAACACCCTCTGTCAATCCCTAGCATAGGCTAAGTACGGATAGAGGTCTTGATTAATTAGGAACACGTTAAGAACAACCAAGTCCAAGAACTCTAATCACTCAAGTGCAAGTGTTAGGAGATTACAATCGCGAAGCAACCTAAGGGAAAAGAAATTAAATTGAGCGATCGCACTCAAAGTACGATAAAAATTTAAGTGTTCCTTGCGGCGAAGAGTAACTGGACAAGAAGTGACACCCTAAGGGATTAAAAAAAAAGAACAAGTGACTAATACAAAAGAACTCAGCAACCCAAGTGTACTTGGGAAAATTTGGGATTATTCAATTGGGCTTATGAACCTTAGATCAGGTTGACATCTAAGGAGAGATAGACAAAGTCTTAGATCTTCAGAGGCTAGTGTCAATCATACTGCTAGGTCTTGGGCCCAGTAGTTGAGCCATCATTCGTACTACCCTAGCTCTGAGACGAGCGAGTCTGAGATGTCCCATGGTATGGAGAGACCTACAAGAAGTTCTGGGGTGCCATATTTACATAGGGTGGAAGGCCCTTACAAGATGCAACTCGAATACCTTAGGACCAACCGATTAGGTGCTAGCATCTATGAGGACGGCCTAGGAAGATCTGTAGTACAGATCAAAAACCCTGACCAATCCATTGGACTAGAGCACCCAGCTGTCAAGTTTGAAAACGGAGCATACTTAGACAAGGAAGGGACAATATATGTAGTCACCAGTCATCCAGATAGGACATATGAATTTGGGAATGCGGTCCTAGAAATGGACTTAGGTGACCTAGAGCAAGGAAACATGGGTGTAGAACCTAGAACCCCCCGAGGCAAATCTGTTCTCACTAGGATTATCACACCAGAGTGGATTCCCCAAGACAATAAGAGCATAGATCTACTCCTGAACTGAGAGACTGATGAAGCCTTTTGGAGATATAGATCTAATCAACCGAGTGAGGTAGGAACAATCATGATATATGAGTTCAAAGATCCTGATAGCCCAGGTAGAGTGACCTACTTAGATCACGCTTCAGAGAGGATCTTTGTGGTTACAGAAAATGATAGGCATGCTTACACTTGGAAAGGTGAATTCATTTTCCCCCAACCAAGATCGAATGTGTCATTTGGTCACCAAGGAGCTGGAACCTCCCACACTCATGGAACTCAAAGAGACAGACATAGAGATAGACCAGAGGTAAGCTTTACCAACCTAGTGGGAAGAGATAGAACGAGAACGGAAACAAATAGAGTGGAACTTGAAGGACTTAGAGCCCCAAGGAATCAGAGGAATACGGATGACTTCCCTCTGCCAAGGCCTAGGGAACACGCCAGGATTTTGAGACCGACTCAGTTAGTTAAGTCCATGAAGAATCACTTCGATGGCACAGGAGACCCATATGATCATGTGGCCGAGTTTAGGCAAGTCTTGAGAGCTGAACAAGTTGAGGACCTATTCACGCAATATAATGCCTTTGGTCTAACACTTAGGAACACAGCCCTTACGTGGTTTCAACCATTGAATGAGAGATAGTTCAGGAAAATAGACCAACTCTTAGAGGCTTTCATCACCGAATTCTCTAAGAGTGGCATAAGGCATAATACCTCCTCATTGATATACAGCTTCAAGCAGACCCCTCAAGAGACTGTGAGACTTGCAGGAAGAAGATTTAGGCAATATCTTGAGAGATGCCCTGTTTCTGAGTTACCCACACCTGCCAAACAAGTGGCTTTATTCTTGGATGGATTGCTAAGTACAAAGTTGTGATCCTATGTGTACTTGAAGGACCCTAGGACCATAGAAGAGTGTGTACGCATGTGCATCGACATTGAGGATAACCTAGGGGAGGAGTTAGAGCTTTCTAAAATCTACAGAGATTCTGATAGTGCCTCTAGCCTCTCTTCCTCGCAATCCACATCAATTGAGGAACTTACGGAGAAAGTAGCTCAAAAACTAGGTGTCTCTAGTAAACAAATTCCTAGATTTTCCCTAGTAAAGAGGTGCTATACTTGCGGTGGTGACCATATGGCGAACGCATGTCCCATCATGGCTCAACCCCAAGTGAATCCTAGCAGCCAATATTGCACCATAGAACGGAGATACACAAATCACCCAGCACAAGATTGCCCGTACAATAAGCAAGCAGTTAGACAAACCTACCCTCAGCCCTATCCACAACAGGGAAGATACCAGAACCAGTGCCCCCCACAACAATATGGTAGACCACAGCAACCCTACCAGAACCAACAAAGGCCACAGCCTGTGTTAGCTCAACAACCTCCAACCCCAGCTAATGTGATTCCTGTAAAGTATGTAGCAGCTGAGGAAAATTTGAATAGAGCTATAGTGCCAGTAACACCACTGCTCTCAGAAAGTGACCCAAGTGATCATAGCTTTGAATCTACACATATTGATAGTCCACAGGCTTACTACATGCAATCTCTTGAACATGGTGAGTCCTACTACAGTGAAGAACCAGGCGAACCTAGTTGGGAGCTAGAGTACACAAATGTAATGTACACAAACCCTAACTCTAGGCCCCAGCCTAGGCAGGTAAGACCCCCATTCCCTAGAGGACCATGCTACAGATGTCAGGGAGATCACCTCATTCGTGATTGCCCCTTACCTCCACCTACACAACCCTAGTCAGTGACAATTCAAGGCTTTTGCCAAGATTGTGGAAAGGAGCATCTCTTACGAGATTGCCCTAAGAATCCTAATAATATGCCAAAAATAACTCCAATTAACGTTATTGGCTTAGTTGTAGACTCAACAGGAAGTGTCACTTCCACTGCACTAGTGCAAGTGGTCACTAGGGCCCAGGCTTTGCAACAGAACCCAGGAATAGGTCAAGAGAAGAGTGCAGAGGTTAGTGAAACTGAGAGCATAGCCAAGAAACGGTCGAGAGCCTAGAGGGATAGTCGAGAAAGAATGAAAAGACAATGGTCTAAAAAGATGAGAGACTTAGAAGAAAGCATAAGAGAAACAAAAGCCAAAATTGTTGAACTCACCTCTCAAACAAACTCTCACATACCACCACCACCCTCACTTCCATCACCATCTAACCCACCATCTGTCCACCTACCTCAGACCATCCCACCACCCCCTAGAGTAGGATCAGTGTTAGCTGACCACACTCCTGAAGACATAGACATGATGCTTAAGGCATATCAGGCCAGAATCCAAGAAGGGCCAAATGTGACGGATCATGAGAAGTGCTACCCTAGAGCTGACCTAGAGATAGAGAGAACCAAGCTATGTGCGAAAATGGTCGCATTGGCTCAGACCATGTTTGAAGCCAGTCGCCTTTTCAACTAATCAGGCTCAGCTAAGACACAATTGCACTTGGATGGACTCCTAGAGAAGTTAGAGAGTATAATTGCAAGATCTGCCAAGGAAGAAAAAAATCAAGAAAGAGATGAGGCAAGCAAAAACATAAGCCATCCCCAACAGGAAGCTTATGTGCCCAATTCCACTAAACCAGACACCTCCTCTTCTATGAATAGGTTCACTCCAGAATTCCTACGAGAGATTCAAGAAGACAAATGGGCTAATGAAAGTGAAGCCCCTCCTCCCATTGAACTTGTGGATGACACGCAGGATCAATTCCCACAAGATATTCCGTCCATTTATGGAGAGCAGGAGAGCACCCAATCCCAAGAGAGATTAGACTTTGAGTCTAACTCTTTACAGGAATTACCCCATTTCACAGGCCCATGGGAAGCCAAGTCGACCTGTATGAGAGCACCCACCATCATGGTAAGAAACGAAGACTCAGTCATACCTAGGAATACAGAAGTAGTGAAAAACACTAAAGTGTAGTGCAACCTCACTTTAGAAGAGCTACTCAAAGTCAAGCCAAAGTTATGGAAACATGTAGCCAAACAAGTACCAGAGATAGTAAAACCTCGTTCCCAGGTAGGTTCTCAGAGGACAGTGCCGGAAATTCCTCTAGACAAGATAGGAGATATGAGTGAAGGTGAAGAAGGAAACACCTATCTTCCCATTACCCATCAGGGGTACACAACCAAGGCAATTCTGGACTCAGGCGCAGGAGTTGCAATTGCTACCACTTCCCTATGGAAGCGTTGGGGCAAGCCAGCACTCAAGCCCACGAGGATGAAATTGCAAATGGCTGATGGCCACATAGAGAGGCCTTTAGGGCTACGTGAAGGAATAACTCTCACTACATGTGGTGTAGAGTTTGAGCACACGTTTGCTATTTGTGATTTTAGCAAGAATCATGCCTAGGAGATGATTTTGGGAAGACCATTTATGCGACAGTTGCAAGTGGTCCAGGATTGGGGAACCAATTCCTTATATTTGCAACACTTAGGTGTTACGACCAAAGTCAATCTCAAAGATTACTCTCATAGAGATGTCCCTCCTATCCAATGGAATCCCATCCATAGAGCTAAAGACGATACAGAGTCGGTGCACTCCATAGGATTAGGATCCTCATGGATGCATGAAGACACTCACTTATGGATGTGCAAAGTGGCAGTAGAAGAAGGAGAGGAGAGATGCACGTACATAGGCCATGACCTAACAGAGGAAGAAGAGCATGCGTTAATAGCCTTGCTAAGAGAATACAGAGATGTATTCGCTTGGAGTTATAAGGATTTGAAGGGTGTTGATCCAAACATATGCTCACACACTATCCCCATGACCTCAGATGCCAAACCCTCCAAGCAAAAGCCATACACATACAATGACAACTATGCAGCCAAGATCAAGGAAGAGATAGATCGCTTGGTTGAAGCTGGATTTATCTATGAAATTGAGCATACTGAGTGGGTATCCCCCATCGTAGTGGTGCCCAAGAAAATTGGAAAGCTGCGTGTATGCATTAACTTGAAGAAGGTCAATGCAGCCACAATTCGAGATAACTATCCGCTACCTATCACAGAACATCTCTTAGAAAGATTAGCAGGCAAGGAAGTGTACAACTTCCTTGATGGATTTTCGGGCTACAATCAAGTAGCCATAGCTCCAGAAGATCAGCATAAGACGGCTTTTGCCACTGAATGGGGCATTTTTGCCTTTAAAGTAATGCCATTTGGGCTTACCAATGCACCAACTACCTTCCAGAGGCTGATGTGCCATGTATTTAAAGAGTTCCTGAGGAAGAACTTAGAAGTCTATATTGATGACCTCTGTGCTCATTCCAACATTAGACAGACACATATACCAGAACTCAGACAAATCTTTGACAAATGCAAAGAATATCAAGTCTGCTTGAACCCAGAGAAATGTGTTTTCATGGTCAGGCAAGGCAAGATTTTAGGACACATAGTGTCAAGGAATGGCATATCCACTGATGAAGAGAAAGTAAGAGCCATAGTAGAGTTACCTAGGCCAAAGAATGTCAAGGAAGTACAAGCTTTCATGGGGCACTGTGGTTATTACCGCCGGTTCATTCACATGTATGTTGTCATTGCAAAGCCTCTGTATGGACTTTTGACTAACTTTGAGTGGACTGACGAATGTGAGAATTCCTTCAATGAGCTTAAATGGCGATTATGTTCAGCACCAATCTTGACCACGCCAGACTGGAATAAGCCTTTCCATGTTCATGTAGATGCATCCAATTATGCTATTGGATGTGTACTTGCACAACCTACGGGTGAAGGTAATATGGATCTCCCAATTGCCTATGCTAGTAGACAGTTAAATGCAGCTGAACGGAACTATACCACCACCGAACGAGAAGGATTAGGCATGGTATATGTGGTTAAAAAGTTTAGACACTATTTGCTTGCAAATAAGTTCAAATTTTTTACTAATCATCAAGCACCGCTGTACTTGGTAAACAAGCCATGCAATACAGGTAGATTAGTAAGATGGTTTCTCTTGCTAATGGAATATGATTTTGAGGTGGTGGTAAGGAAAGGGAAGACTCACTTGAGAGCAGATCATCTCTCTAGACTCACATCTGGAGAAGCCCCACAAGGAGTGTCAGATGACCTTCCTGATGCTTACTTGTTTAATTTGGAAGTGGTGCTGCAGTGGGCAAAACCATTAGTGCCAGTATTGACATACGGGCCTAACCACCCAATAATAAACACACAGGATAGAGAGGTAGTAAAAGCCCAAAAGTATCACATCATGGCAGGAAGTATGTACAAGCACACGGATCAAGGGATCTTGGCGTGTTGTGTGGAAGAGGATGAGTATGCTAAATGGTTGCAATTAGCACATGTAGGTGCATTAGAGCAACACTACTCAAAGCAACGAACCCTACAGACACTAAGGAGAGTCGGAGTGCATTGGCCGACTATGGAAGCTGATATCCAAAAGTTATGCAAGGCATGCCCAATCTGCTGCACTCAACCACCTGTGGAACATGCCACTCTTTATCAAGTGTCCATAGTGCCAGATTGGAGTGATCCACTAGTATCCTTCCTAAGGACGAAAACATTCCCTCAAGACATGACATTGGCCAAACAAAGAAGTCTAGAGCAAGAAGCCCTGGATTACTCACTCATTGGTGATAATCTATACAAGCGTGGAAAAGATGGTTACCTGAGACTATGTGTCCATGAGAGTGAATATCTCAAGATCTTGGAAACTGCTCACCAAGGTGTAGCAGGAGGACACTTTGGACCAGATCGGGTGCTCAAGGCAATACTATTTGCGGGCTTCTGGTGGCCGACCCTTCACATGGACGCACATGCCTATGTGAAATGGTGTGATGTTTGTCAGTTCCTGATACAGTTTGACTCTGCACCTGCTGATGTAGCTAGGGAGAATATCGCCTTCTAAAGTGGCCAGTTGTACTGCTCCACTAGTCGAAATCCTGTTTATGATCATGGGTCCGTAACCACGTTTTTCTAGCTTCCTCGCATGTTGTTTCAGAGTATATACCAACACTAAGTCTCTGGCCTTTAATCCTTTATCCTTAACATGGGCATCAAAGTACGCCTTCTGTCGTTTCTTAGCTGCATATATTCCGACTGCAGCTCTTAGTTTGGTCTCACCTAATCGTTCAAGGTAAAAAATTCTCAAAGAGAGTTCATGACCCGTCCACTCATGCTCCTGTGCTACTTTCAATGTAGGTAGCACTGCATTTTGGCCAAATACCATCTGAAAGGGTGTGGCTTGGAGTACCATTTTGTAGGCAAGTCGGTATGCCCAAACAACATGGTGTAGCTGTTTGTCCCAATCAGAGCGTTTATTGTTCACTAATTTCGTCAATACATTGCATAGAATCTTGTTTGTGCTTTCGGCCTGGCCATTAGCTTATGGGTGATAGGGGGCCGACTTTTTATGTACTACCAAGAACTCTTGGAGTAGATTTTCAATAACTTCATTCAAGAAGTGAGAGCCTCTATCGCTTACCAGCTCTATAGGTAGCCCGTATCTTGTGAACACATTCTCAAATAGGAACTTAGCAGTTGTCTGAGCATCATTCTTTGTCGTAGCTTTTACCTCTACCCACTTTGTTAGATAGTCTATGGCGACAATGATGTATTCACAATGTGAACCCTTGGCTGGGGATTAATAGGACCTACAAAGTCTATTCCCCACTTAGAGAATGTACGTCCACCCATCATAGGTTTGTGGCATCTCATCCTTGCGTATAGGATACTGAGTTCAAGCAGAAGCTTTGGAACGCATCAAAAGGATGAAGCTGCAACGGCAGGGTAGGGATCAACCTAGGATAGGTGCCTATGAGGATCCAGGATATCATGTGGCGATGTGTGAAGTCTCAAGAATAAGTCCCCAAAGAATAATAGATCGACGTCCTTTTGTGACTTTAGAGATAGGACAAGGAGTTAGTGCAAAAACAGTGCGAGCATTAATTGACTCAGGTGCAACCACTAGTGCGGTGAGGCTTTCTTACTGTCGAGAATTGAAATTAAAAGTCAATCCTATAGAAGCATATCTCATAGGATTGGGAGGTGTGGAAACCCCTTGCATGGGCGAGGTGGAACTTCCCCTCTCCATTCAAGATGTTCCAATGATAGTTAAGGTACTAGTGTGTCAAGATGAGGATCTCACTGAGCCTCTGGTCTTGGGTCAAGACCGGATATATGACCATGTGGTCAACTTAAACCTAAGAAATGGACTTCTTCAGGTATGGGTGAATCAGAGTCGAATTACAGTTGAGTTAGATAATGGAGCACTTAAGGAACTAGAAAATGCACAGACTCTTGGTCCTTCCAGGGGTACACATGAAGTTGACCATGTTGTTCTTGTCCAAAGCTATGTGATGCAGAGGAATGGAGATCTCAATAAAGAAGTCAAGGCCTCGACGGAACTCCCTTCTTTTCCAAAGGCCAGAGGGAGGCAGCAACCAAAGGTAGATCAATTACTGAAGACTACCTATGCTGGAGGCCAAAAGAACGTGCGAAGCAAAATGACTCAGCCATTGAAACAATTGTGGGTGCAAAAAGGAGAGCGGCCTATGACCGTCAAGCGACAACAATCATCTCAACTTCCTATTAGTAATTAGCGACATGATACTAATAAGAAGACTTCCAAAACTTCTTTTGAGAAAGTGAAAACTATCTGGGTACCCAAGAAGTGCCTAAGCCAGTTTTTCTTCGCTGCTCCTACTTTATCAGTACCATCACTCTTAGCAGGGCCAAGGGAGGCGATAGTACTTTTGTGCTACCCTCACTATTGCCAGGCCACGAACTCAAGAGATTCAAACTGACCCTCAATTTGGTACGAGCAGCATTGAACATGCAAGGAATGCATATTCCCACTGAGAAAGAACTAATGGTTCCAGGCAGGATGAAGCATAAAGACCTCAACAAATTGAAGGACATGGTAGCAATGACACCTACCATTGCTCTACACTTACGAACTATCATGCAACATTTTGCTTTTCCCGCCCAAGAACGATTCACTATGCCACCAAAAAAGATATGGTTCAGCTTGTACTTGGCGGAGATAGAGAGCCTCACCATCAACATACCGCACTGGATCATCGATCAAATACACCTAGCCCATCAACGGTGGAATAAGAAACAGAAAAATGTACTTCATGGATGTTGTGCTCTCACAAGAATAATTTACAGGTGCTTAGCATACGACGTGCCCATTCAAAGAGAACTAGTATGGTCCAGGGCCCAAGAGTTCCAAAGACGACTATCAACGGCGGGCCCTCCATTGAAGAAAATGAGAGGGGGAGTTCAATTACCATGCGCTCAACCAAGGGGAGCCACTACCCCACCCGAGGTGACTCCTCCACAAACGAGGCGTGTCCGACCATTCACCATTCGCCTACCCAGACCAAGTGCAGAAGGACCCAACCTGGTGTTTCCTCCTATTCCTTCAGACTTGGAATTCCCTCAAGGTTACACCCTTGCTGATCTAACAGATGAAGAAATCGCCCGTTTGATCAATGAATCTAACCTAGAGACAGAAGCGGAGCAGACCCAAGAACAACAACCCACGACTACAACTTCAGCCCCGACCCAACCGGGAGTAGTAGAAGTAGAAGACGATGAAGAAGAGACAGAAGAACAAGAGGCACATGAAGAGTATGATCAAGAATATGAAGAACTTTCAGAACTAGCAAGTGCCCCGGCATACTCGGCCCAAATAAAAAGATTATACGAAACCATGAAGTGGGTCCAGGAGCAACTCAAGCTGTCGCTCGAAATAGGAAAGATGATCATGAGCCAAATGTTAGCCGAGGAAGGTGTGGATGACATGTTCATCGAATCAATGAACCTGCACGCTGATGCAGTGGGCTTAGATGAGGCTGTTCATGCAGCCATGACTTATATTCATCGATTTGAGA
This sequence comes from Ceratopteris richardii, assembly GCA_020310875.1. NCBI lineage: Eukaryota > Viridiplantae > Streptophyta > Polypodiopsida > Polypodiales > Pteridaceae > Ceratopteris > Ceratopteris richardii. The sequence goes on along the minus strand of CM035418.1, from coordinate 148,299,608 downwards.
AGCGAGTGCCTACCCGTCCCATGCGATCTGGCAAACAAATACACATCAATGTATCAAAACCAGGAGGTAACACACAAACAAACGAACATCAGGAGGAACCACTCTCACGGCCAACCTCACCTCTCACTACACAAGTCACCTCACCACCGGGCACTACCACACCTATTTCTGCCATTACCACAGTCGCCATGGGAATTCCTCTCTCTCCCGGCATCCAATTCGGAGGAGTTACCATGCCCACCTTCACGACACTCTTCATAAATATCACATCCACCCCACCCACTGTTCCCATCTACACAGTCACACACACATTCGACACAATGGAAACATCACCAGCCACAGCACCACTCCCACCCCCCTCACAACCTCAATCTCCCATACCCCCTCCACCTACCTCACCACTTGACTCCACAGCATTCACAACTCCCTTCCCCTTCCCCATCCCCCCTGCATCTTCATCTTTCCCTGCATCGTTTAATGTAAATAGTATATTCATAGCATTACATCAATGCGTGTATCAACTTCAGAGTGAGTACCAGGCTCTCGAAGACCGTCATCATCAGCTGACGACGAATCATCAACCACTACAAAGACGACTTACAAGTATAGAAGAAGAAAATGCAAACCTCAATCAACGCTACACCACTCTCGAGCAAGCTCATCAAACCCTCATGGAGACACCCCAACCATCACAAGAGTCAGGTGTCAAACAACTCAAAGCCTTACTGGAGGTTTACCAAACAGATAATCTGAGAGTCCGACAAAATTTAACTCTACTCCGAAAACACATGGCTACAGCCCTTGAAGAAAACAAACGTCTGCAGAAACAAAATGAAGAAAACCTGGAAGCTACCATGGAAGGCTCTCCCCATGAAATCGACCCAGAACAATTCAAAGCAGTTCCCTCAAAAACAATGAAAACAATCTTGGAAAGCTATGCTGATTTATTAGAAGCACATGATGATTTGGAAAGGGAACGGGATGAACTACGTAGCCAGCTCAGGGAACAGGAGGCACAACCCAAAGTCATAGAAACGACCTCGACTTCAGCGGAAGTAAAGGCATTGACAGAGCAGGTGGCAGAACTACAGAAGAAGTTACTAGAATATGAAAGGCATCCCTCTCTAGTTGTAGAACCAGAGCCTGAGGAATTGGTACCCATTGAGGTGGACGAAACGTATGAGGAACCATATGTTCCTATGCCGATGCCAGGTGGTGCACAGACCTCAGAAGGAATGGACACCTTAGAAGTTGAATACCTGAATGGCTCCAGACACTAGAGAAAACAGCAACAACCCATGAAGATCGAGTGGCAATTCAAATCCAATCAATGGCAAAGTTAGAAGACACCATCATAAAGTCAGAATATTTCTGCAGCATGTCTCATCATAGATGGCCAACGACGATCAATATGTGCCATATTGTGTACTCCTTGCAGATTACAACGCAGAGATTCAATGCAAATGTGGTAAACCTCCAACTTTCGCCACACAATTTGGGCCCGATGATATCCCAGAAAGTGCTAAGAAAGGATCCATTCATCAACCCACCTGGAGAATCCGTCTTCTTGAGACCTACCCAGAGATGGTTCGTACTTGGACTAACATGCCACTTTTTATTAAATATAATCCTTGTTATGTTCCAGTCTTCCGCAGGCACACCTGGCCAAAGTTTACGATTGTTGTCAAGAACATCAAAGGTTGTGCAAAGTGGTTAAACTATGTTTATCTAGCACCTCCACAAGGCCCTCCCACTGTGAATTATATGATTTCTACCATCCGTCACTGGAGCACTCGACTACGGAATACCCCCGATGTGATGGCCCAAATGTGCATGAAAATCTTTGAACTAATGCTAATCACATTCAGGACATTCAAGAATATTAAAGACCCCCACTTCTCAGGTGTCGGATTTCTTACAGGAAACCAAGATCTGGTATACGACATGAGCACCACCCCATCAATAGAGGTAATATATGCTTGCCAGAATAAAGTACCTCCCAGCTTGCTTTACACAGACATTTGAGGAGATGTTCATAACAGGATTCTGGGAATATCACTCAGAAATATTTGTACCCAGGCCCTCACATCTCCTCCACTTATTTGCTGTGGAGAGAACCATCCATTCAGAGCAACTGCGGGTGCCACATCCGGACGTACCAGGTCCAGTGAATTGGGATGCATTGTTAATAGATCTAGCACGGGGGCTACGATTAGAAGAACACCACCTCGCCGCCGATGTTGTTCAATATTATGTCCAACACACAGCTAGACAAGGGTCTGTCAGAGACGACAGACGCGAGAGAGGGGGGGTGTTGGCAGTAGTCAAGGAACCGAAGGAGTCACAAGACAAGGAAGCCTACGAAGGGAGTGGGAGCGAAGAGACAGCACAAGCAGGCACAGTAGTCAAAGAAGATCTGGCAAGTAGGCCATTTAAATTTTTCAGGCATCAAAGAGTTGGGCACACAAGAAGAAGGAGCAAGTAGGGAGCTCCAGGAAATGTATGTCAAAATGTTAGAAGAAATCCCTACAAAAATAGTGATTTTCATCACTAAAAACCATTGTAAATACCATTTCATATTTTTGTAGCTCCATTTTGTGCAAGCCAAGGAGTCCTTGAGCTTGAGGAGCTTTAGAAGTACCTACCTATCAGTTTTCACATTTTTTAGACTCCGTTTGAACCTCCAAATAGGATAGAGAACCTAATTTTTAACTAGGCCGGACACTAGGTCTGGACAAGGCCAAAACCTAGTCAAAAACTATAAATAGAGCTAGAGAGCTCATTTTTGAGGTTAGCTTGTAATTGATTTGAACTTGTATGAGCTTTTTGGAAGTAATCTAAAGAACTCCATTGCTTCTCACTCTTTGTCTTGCCGTGTGTGCACGTGTGTGTGTATGTGTGTGCATGTTAGTGTGCTTCTCACTCACGCACTTGTGCCTTCACTTGCTCGAGGTCATCATACCATCCTCACGTCTTCCCGGATTGACATTAAAGGAGGTGCTACTCATCACTGAGCTACAGTGACATGCAGATACAGGCACATAGGAGTGATAAGGAGAGCCCAAGGTACAAACATTTGCAAAAATTTTTGAATTTGGGCTTAAAAATCTCCAAGTATCGTGTCCGGTTGAGTTTTGGTATCGCTATACCAGAATTCCCGTGTATCGCGATACTTGTCGAGGTATCCTGTCATGCGCGCCCACTTGAGGTATTGCGATACCAATCTGGATCGTATCATCAAGTGCTCTTATCGCGATTACGGTCACCTCGGTGGTATCATATCGTCGATCGGGCGGTATCGTATCGCGTGCTAGTCTGGTATCGTATCGTGCAAAAAAGTGGTATCGTATCGTCCGACCCTTTGGTATCGTATCGTCCATAGAACCAGTATTGTATCGTGAGAGTTCCAGTATCGTATCGTATAAATTTTTGGTATCGTATTGTGCACCTTGAGGTATCGTATCGCGAAACACATGCAGTATCGTATCGTGATTGGAGTGGTATCGTATCGTCTATAGACTGGTATCGTATCGTCCCTTACCCTGGTATCGTATCGTGAGCAATCTGGTATCGTATCGTGTGATATCCAATATCGTATCGTGTAGTGGTCAGGTATCATATCGTCCACTAACTTGGTATTGTATCGTCGAGTACGGAGGTATCGTATCATGTGATTTTTGGTATCGTATTGTCAGTAGACCCGGTATCGTATCGTCGATGGTTTTGGTATCGTATCGCGGGCTTGGTGGTATCGTCTAGCAAGTGGTATCGTATCGTGGAATTTGATATCGCCTTGGTGGTATCGTATCGTTGAAGGTGGTATCATCCATAGTGGTATCGCGTGGAAAATCCGGTATCGTATCGCCTATCTTGAGGTACTCCCAGAGGGATCCTGTTTCCTTGTTTTAACCCCCAGAACCCTGAACTGGCATAACTTTCTCATACGAAATCCGTTCGGAGTGATCTTGGGCTTGTTGGAAAGCTCATGGAAAGCTCATACGGTAAAATTAATATGAGGATTATTAGATAGGGTATTTTGAATTTGACCCTCAGGTTGGACTAGGAAGCAAGGGGTTCCACAAGATTTTGAGCAATTCAAAGGACAATTTTGGACCTGTAGACAAGGCTTATGAACCTAAGCTCACGTTGATACTTAGGAAGAGATAGATAAAGTACCAAATCATCTAAGGCTAGTGTCAACCACACAACCAAGTCGTGGGCTCACAACTCAGTGGTTAGCACTACATGCTCAGTTCACAGACGAGTGAGTCAGAAATGTCATTTAACTGGGAGAGACTCTTGGCTTCTGAAGACATGCATAGTTCAATACCTAGGGAAGTTTTTATGTCTACAGTGGAAGGGGAATATAGGATGTCTCTTCAATATGTATCCACTAACCTGGAAGGAATACCCATCTACCTCGACGGTCTATACAGGTCAGTAGCAAGAATGAGAAACACTACTGAATTAGAAATAGTTCCAAGACCAACTGTCAAGTACGAAGATGGAGTCTACATGGACAAGATGGGCCAGATCTATGTAGTAACTGAAAACCCTGATCAGATTAATGAAAGAGGAGAGTTATCTCGAGATCATGCAACTACCTCACAAAACCCATTCGAGACCCAGCAAAGAACAGAAAATGTGATGTTAAGACAAATGAGCCAAGGTACTATACCCGATAGACCACATGAACAATTCACCATGCTAGGAATCAACCCCCACGGCCACACTAGTCAGAGAATGGGAAATATGAGCTTCTTAATGTGGTTCTCACCATTGTGCTAGAGCAACACCAAATTTGGCGCCGTTGCCAGGGATCGAGTCTAGGACGAATGTGTGATGGTAAGAGTATAGCAAGAAGTGGCATTGGAAGGTAAAAAATTCAGTTTTTGTTGTTGTTTTTACTTAGTTTTTAGTGTTTTTCACCTCCCCCACACTCCATCTTCATCACCGCATCATCATCTTCATCTCCAAAAAAATCAGAAAATTCACCATATCCACCCATTCTCCTCATCTCCCCTCATTTGTGCATGTGCAAGAGAGAGCGAGAGCTTTTGTGCTTGCATGCGCTACTGTGTTTTTGAGTTTTCTTGCAGGTGCAATACTCCAGAGCATCAGGAAGGCTGCAAAAAGGTAAAATTTCACTTTCTGTCAGAGATCGATCATAGGTGGTCAGACCATCACGATGGTCTGCCAACTTCGGAATTTTTGGTAAGCGAGTTCACCACGAGGTAGGCGACACACGCGCATACACGCATCCACAAACGCATTTGAAAAATTCATACTTTGGTGGACCATCGTGATTGGCTTAGACCATCGCGATTGTGTCACACCATCGCGATTGGCTCACGCCATCGCGACGGCTCGGTCGGACCATCGCGACAGTCTCGCACCATCGCGATGGCTCACTTGAGCTATCGCGACGGTTCATTTGGACCATCGCGACGATCTCCTCGACCTCATGCCATCACGCCGATGCTGCCACGTGGCAAGCTAGACCATCGCGACAGTTCGCTCCCTCGGACCATCGCGACGACACCCTCAAACCATCGCGACACCTCGACATTTGAACCATCGCGATTGGCTCACGCTATCGTGCCTTGTGACCATCGCGACGGGCTCACGCCATCGCGATTGTCCCGTTGACCGTTGACCGACGCCATCGCAATTGTCCCGTTGATCGTTGACCGACGCCATCGCGATTGCTCGAAGATTAGACCATCGCGACGGTTCATTCACGCCATCGCGACAGTTCACATCCACACCATCGCGATTGCTCACTTCTATGCCATTGCAATCATTCATTTTCGGACCATCGCGATAGTTCGCACCTTTGGACCATCGCGATTGTGCCACGCCATTGCGACGGTTCACCTCGACCATCGCGACGGTGCCAGACCATCGCGATTATCTCAGACCATCGCGATTGTCCACCCCAAACGCAAATTTTAGGGTTTGATTTTTTGACCAATTTTGGGGCTATTTTCGGCAAGTTTTTGGGTGATTAGACTCATAGGAGACCCCTTAGCTCATATTTGGAGAAAAACTTGTTTGTCAGTTTTTACCCCCCAGGGCCTGAACGGTCATATCTTTTTCATCCGAAGTCCGTTTTTCGAGTTTTATAGCTCGTTAGAAAGCTCGTGACATAGTTGGGACTAGGAAGCCAGGGGGAAATCATTGAAATTTTGGGCAAAAGGTTAAGGGACTTAAAAGGTGTATATATTCAGGTGCTTGATCATCCATTGTGAATTGGTCTAAACATTGAATTTTGGCAGGTCTAGCAAGGTCAAGCAAGGGCAATCAAAGCAAGGCAGTGAAGGATGCAGGGCTTGGGAACCGCGGCTTCTTGGGCATTAGAGCAACCAAAGCTAACTTGAGGTTGGAAGATTACTTAACCCCCTCAGTCAATTCTTAGCTTAGGCTAAACGGTAGCTTTGTGGATTAACGACGATAGGAACGATCAAGTTCAAGACAGTAATTTATCAAGTCTAAGACTAAAAGTAAAGGTGTGTGATACAAAAACCTAATGGGAAAAGAACTTAAGTCTGACGGAACGAGAACTCAAAGTACCACGGAAAGTCGATTCCTGACGCTTATAGAAAGATAAGACAAGAACTTAAGGCATATAAAAAGAATCAAGAAAGTAAGAACAAAGAATCATTGACAATCTGAGCGTGTACTGAGTGTGCAAGGAAGTAAATTCATGAACCTTAGATCAGGCAAAAATATAGGTAAGTCTGACCGACGAAGCCTTAGATCATCAGAAGCAAGTGTAGGAACCACTGCACGATCGTGGGCTCAGCAATTGAATAGTAATTATCCCTATGAGTTGAGCTCAGATACGAGTGAATCGGAAATGGCTTTTAGCACGGAAAGACCAGAAGGAGGATCAAATGTAGCATATTTAGAAAGACCCGAAGGACCCTATAGAACTCAGTTAGAATTTCTTCGAACCAACCCCTTAGGTGCTCGCATCTATGAGGATGGTTTGCGAAAACAAGTAGTGCAAATGCACAATCCTGATCAACCCATTGGATTGGAACGTCCAATGGTGAAATTCGAAAGAGATGCATACATAGACAAAGAAGGAACGATGTACATCTTAAGTACTCAGCCAAACAATACGAATGAGTTTGGTGTAATTCAGTTAGAGACAGAAGCTAAATCCCAAGGAAAAGAACCATTAGAAGAACCTAGGACACCTAGAGGGAAATCTGTACTGGCACGAGTACTAGTTCCAGATTGGACCCCTTAGGATAACAGAAGCGTAGAGTTGTTTGTAAATAAAGAAACTGACGAAGCATTTTGGAGATACAGAACGGAACAACCTAGTGAGGAGGGCTCCATCACAATCTACGAGTTCAAGGACCCGGATACACCTGGAAAGGTTGTATACCTGGCTGAAACTTCAGAAAGAGTATTTGTGGTGCCAGACCACGCTAGAAACATATACACATGGAGAGGCGAGATGGTATTCCCTCCATCACGAACAAACGTAAACGCGAGCCAACAAGGGGCAGGAACATCCTCAGCCCATGGTAATCAAAGAGAGAAAAACAAAGATAGACTTGAAGTAAGTTTCAATCATCCCATGGGGAGAGATAGAACAACCACGGACACTAATAGAGCAGATAGACAAAGGGAACATGGAATACTAGGTGGTAGAGATGATTTTCCTCTACCTAGACCACGTGAACACGCAATAATATTAAGACCCACTCAATTAGTAAAGTCCATGAAAAACTACTTTGATGGGACAGGAGATCCCTATGATCATGTTGTAGAATTTAAGCAAGTGCTCAGAGCAGAGCAAGTAGAAGACATGTTCACGCAATACAATGCATTTGGACTAATGTTAAAGAATACAGCTTTAACTTGGTTCCAACCATTGCAACAAAGGCAATTTAGAGACATCCATCACTTTTTAGAGTCATTCATCACTGAATTCTCTAAAAGTGGGATCAGACATGATACGTCTTCGTTGATTCATATCTTCAAACAGACCCCTCGGGAAACAGTTAGACTTGCAAGACGTAGGTTTAGACAATATGTTGAAAGATGTCCAATGCAAGAGTTACCCTCACAAGCCAAACAAGTGTCACTGTTTCTAGACGGCTTGTTGAGCTCTAAACTATGCTCCTATGTATACTTGAAGGAACCCAGAACGCTAGAGCAGTGTGTAAGAATTTGCATAGACATTGAGGACAACTTAGGAGACGAGTTGGAACTCTCAAAGGTCTACAAGGACTCGGATTGTTCCTCTCTAGCATCCACAAAATTGTCTAGCTCGATAGAGGACCTAGCAGAAAAAGTGGCCCAGAAACTAGGAGTTTCTAGTAAACAGATGCCCAAGTTAACAACTAACGTACGTTGTTACACCTGTGGTGGAAACCATTTGGCAAATGTGTGTCTCAATGCAACACAACCACAAGCCAACCCCAGTGGCCAGTACTGTACAATTGAGAGAAGATACACAAATCACACGGCTCAGGATTGCCCATACAATAAACAAACAATGAGACAGAACTACCCGCAAGCATATGCACAACTAGGTAGGTATCAAGGCCAGTACAATACTCAGCCTCATTACTATAGGCCTCCTCAAAATTACCCTTATCAGGCACAACAAAGATCTCAACCTGTCTTAGCTCAGCAGCCACCCCCACCAGCTAATGTCATCTCAGTGAAATACGCTGCTGTAGAAGAGAACCTCAATAGAGATTTAGTTCCCGTTTCACCCCTAATTACTGACAGTGATCCAAACTCTAACAGTTTTAACTCTACTCATGTAGATAGTCCACCCGCGTATTACACAGAGTCACCAGAACACGTAGAGACATATCAATACGATAGTCCACCATTGGAACCTAGTTGGGAGCCCGACTATGCTAATGTGATGTACACAAACCCGAATCTACGGCCCCAATTAAGACAACAAAGACCACAAGGCCCTAGAGGACCATGCTTTAGGTGCCAAGGAGATCATTCCATAAAGGATTGTCCACATTCTTCGATAGCAGGACAGTCGCAGTACTATAACATACAAGGCTTCTGTGCCGATTGTGGTAAAGAGCACATCATAAAAGATTGCCCTAAGAACCCTGCTAATGCTTCAAATGTGACACCGATCAACATGATAGGTATTGTAAATAATGCAGATGGATCAAACCCTACATATGTGCCTATCCAAGCTATAACAAGAGCCCAGGCGCTCTTACAGAACCAACAGCTTAATCAGGAGAAAATAGTCGGAAGTAGTGAAGTTGGAGAATCTAGCAGTAAAAAGACAAAATCTTGGAAAGATTCCAGAGAAAGGATTAAGAGAAAATGGAGTAAAAGAATAAGTGAGTTGGAAGGAAGTTTGAAGGAATCTAGAGCCAAAATTCTAGAATTGACTTCACATGAATTGAATCAAGAGAACCCAGCTCAGAAATCATGATCAGTTTTAGCGGAACCCATACCAGAAAATCTAGACATGACGTTTCGTGCTTATCAAGCAAGGTTAAAAGAAGGACCTCAAGTAGCTGAAATGAGTAAGAACTACCCTCGAGCAAACTTAGAAATTGAGAGGACTAAACTTTGCATGAAGATGGTAGAGCTAGCGCAAGCTATGTTTGAAGCCTCTAGATATCTAAATTGGAATAACATGGAAAAACCGGAATTACACTTTCAAGGACTAATGGAGAGGCTATAATACTTGATAGATAGCAAAGAGAAAAAGGATCAGCATAGGAACCCTGTCCCAGAGACACAGGAAAAGAGTGCACCATCCCTGTCTCAAGTAACACAGAAAGTCAAGACAACTTGTCTTCCATACATAGGTATTCACATGAATTTCTAAGAGAAATCCAAGAAGAGAAGTGGAGAAAAGAACAAGGAACCCATCCTCCTATTCAAGAAATAGATGACTCGCAGGAGCAATTTCCCCAAGATATCCCCTCTATTTACGATGATGTAGAGGAAGAGCAATTGAGTGAACACACAGATTTTGAATCCAATTCTTTGCAAGAATTACCTCAGTTCACAGGACCTTGGGAAGACAAGTCTATTAGCATGAGAGCACCCACGATAATAGTGAGGAATGAAGAATCAGTAATCCCTAGAAACACGAAAGTGGTCAAGAATGCTAAAGTTCAGTGTCACCTCACGCTTGAGGAATTATTGAAGGTTAAACCAGAACTGTGGAAACATGTAGCAAATCAATTCCCTGAGCTTGCTACTACTCCCTCACAGATAGGAACACACAAGAAGGTACCAGAGATACCTGTAGAAAAGATCGGAGATGTAAGTGAAGGAGAGGAAGGTAACACTTATCTTCCAATAACCCATCAGGGCTACACCACGAAAGCCACCTTAGATTTAGGAGCCGGAGTAGCCATAGCTACCACCGCTTTATGGAAACATTGGGGTAAGCCAGCATTAAGACCTACCAAGATGAAGCTACAAATGGCTGACGGACACATAGAAAAACCATTAGGCTTACTAGAAGGTATATCTCTCACCACTTGTGGTGTGGAGTTTGAGCATACTTTTGCCATTTGTGATTTTAGTAAAAATCATGCTTATGAGATAATATTAGGACGACCATTCATGCGTCAGTTGCAAATTGTACAAGATTGGGGAACTAATTCTTTGTACTTGCAACATTTAGGAGTGACTACTAAAGTCAATCTTAAAGACTATTCACATCAAGATGTACCCCCGATACAATGGAATACCATCCATAAGACACAGGTAGAAACGGAATCGATACACTCGTTGGAATCAGATCCTTCATGGTTGCACGAGGACACTCATTTATGGATGTGTAAGGTAGCCAAACAAGAGGAAGAATGGTTGGAAGCCAGGACCTTAGGTACAGAACAACACCCAAGAACCCTTCAAGACCCAGCTTACGCACCTGTAGTATTTCCAGATGAAGAATTTGAACCCCATGGTTGGGCAGAAATCCTAGCAACCATGGACGTAGCCATCAATGAAGAACAATGGACACCCCATTGCGATGGTGGCTATGACATTTCAATTTTCACGATAGAGCCAATCATGTGTGACTCGATTATTGAAGAATGTGAACCTAGCACTGATGCATTTGAGGATGCAAGTGACTTCGATCTAGAGTCAATTATTATGGACCCACCCTTTGCATCAGAAGAAGAATACTTCTATGAAGTAGAAGCTTACCCTCCGAGGCACGAAGAAATTATGAATGATGTGAGGTTAACCACACAAGTAACTAACAAGAGTGAAGGTAAGAAAAGAAAGAAGAAAGAAGCCATGTCAGAAGAAGAAGAATCCTTGTTTGAAGTTCCTGAGAACTTCAAGAAATATGAAATAGAAGATAGATGAATAATGGTACGAATGCCTAACAGAAAAGTTGACATTGGAGAAGTATATGATAATCGAGAGAAAACCAAAAAAATAATAGTGGCCATAGAAGGAGAAGAAGAAAAATGTACATACATAGGGCATGATTTGACGAAGGAAGAAGAAGAAGAGTTAGTTGCCCTATTGCACGAATATAGAGATGTGTTCGCTTGGAGTTACAAAGATTTGAAAGGAGTAGACCCAGATATATGTTCCCATAGAATCCCTATGACTCCAGATGCAAAAGCTACGAAACAGAAACCATACACGTACAATGATTATTACGCTGCGAAGATTAAAGAGGAAATAGATCGCTTGATAGAAGCAGGGTTCATTTACGAAATTGAGCATACCGAATGGGTATCCCCCATTGTGGTTGTGCCCAAGAAGAATGGAAAATTGTGTGTGTGTATTAACCTTAAAAAAGTTAATGCCGCCACAATTAGAGACAGTTATCCTCTTCCTATCACAGAACACTTATTGGAAAGAGTTGCAGGCAAGGAAGTTTACAGCTTCCTTGATGGGTTCTCAAGCTATAATCAAGTAGCCATTGCTCCAGAAGACCAACACAAGACGGCTTTTGCCACAGAATGGGGCATATTTGCATTTCGTGTGATGCCATTTGGCTTAACAAATGCACCCACTACTTTCCAGCGACTCATGTGTCATGTTTTTAAGGAATTCTTACGCAAGAATTTGGAAGTCTATGTCGATGACTTATGTGCTCATTCGAATATAAGACAAACGCATATCCCAGATTTAAGGCAAGTATTTGGCAAATGTCGAGAATATCAGGTTTGTTTGAACCTAGAAAAATGCGTTTTCATGGTCAGACAAGGCAAAATTCTAGGACACATTGTGTCAAAGAATGGAATTTCGACAGATGAAGAAAAGGTTAAGGTAATTGCAGATCTACCTAGACCAACTAACAGAAAAGAAGTACAGGCATTTATGGGCCATTGCGGTTATTATAGACGATTCATACACATGTATGCAATCATAGCCAAGCCTTTGTACTCTCTTTTGACCAATTTTGAATGGACAGATGAGTGTGAGAATTCATTCAATGAACTCAAATGACGCTTGTGCTCAGCACCTATATTGACAACCGCGGATTGGAGTAAGCCATTGTACATGTGGATGCATCCAATTATGACATAGGATGTGTGTTAGCACAACCCACGAGTGAAGGTAATATAGATCTTCCCGTAGCTTACGCGAGCAGACAGTTGAATGCAGCAGAAAGAAATTACACCACTAAAGGCATATTCAGGAAAAGTGGGAATTATTCATGAATTTGAGGCATTGGTTTCTTTCCAAAATTTTATCTTTTGGAGTCATCTTACATACTACAACGTCTTATTATCTCTTGATTGGATTATAAAATTGACACTCTAAAATTAAGCCTAATTGTATTAAAAATGGAGTATCAAGGCTAGAATCAAAACTAAGAAGTTATCATATTAAGTATTATCCATGGGACCTGAATAATTCCCTAAATTCTTGAATTGGCCTTACTACGGAATGAGAAGGATTAGGGATGATCTACGCAGTAAAGAAATTCAGGCATTATTTGTTGGCAAACAAGTTCAAATTCTTTACAGATCATCAAGCCCTATTATACTTAGTCAACAAGCCATGTAACACAGGACGATTAATACGTTGGTTTCTATTACTCATGGAGTATGATTTTGAAGTAGTAGTCAGGAAAGGAAAGACGCATCTCAGAGCTGACCACCTCTCGAGACTAACCACAGGAGAAGCTCCTCAAGGAATAGTGGATGAATTACCCGATGCATACTTGTTTAACCTTGAGATAGCACCAGAATGGGCTAAGCCGATAGTCCCTATTCTCACATATGGACCCAAGAATCCTAAGATAAAGATCAAAGAAGGAGAGATTACCAAGTCTCAGAGATACCAAATCATAGCAGGAAGTATATATAAACAGGATAATCAAAAGATTCTTGCTTGTTGTGTAGATGAATCAGAACATGCGAATTGGTTGCAATTAGCACATGTAGGTGCATTGATGCAACATCACTCAAAACATCGTACATTACAGACTCTGCATAGACTAAGAGTCTATTGGCCTTCTATGGAAGCAGATGTCTACAAGTGTGTAAAAAATGCCATGTTTGTTGTGAAAGACCACCAGTAGAACATGCTACGTTATATCACATGTCTCTCACACCAGAATGGAGTGAACCTTTAGTGACATACTTGAGGACGAACACATTCCCTCAAGGAATGACCTTAGAATGACAACGCAGTCTAGAGTAGGAAGCTCAAGACTATTCACTTATTGTCGATAATCTATACAAACGAGGACGAGATGGATACTTAAGACAGTGTGTTCATGAGAGCGATTATTTGAGCATACTAGAGACTGCACACCAAGGTGTTGCAGGAGGTCATTTTGGACCCGATAGGATAATCAAAGCCATCCTCTTTGCAGGATTATGGTGGCCCACTCTTCACATGGATGCACATACCTATGTAAAGAGATGTGATGTGTGCCAAAGAACTCAATTTCCTACTCACAGAGATGAAATGCCATTAAAACCCATGATGGGGGGACGTGCATTTTCTAAGTGGGGTATAGACTTTGTAGGACCCATTAATCCCCCTGCAAAAGGTACACATGTTGAATACATTATTGTTGTGACAGATTATCTTTTCAAATGGGTAGAGGCAAAAGCCACAAAAAAGAATGATGCACACACGACTGCAAAATTCTTATTTGAAAATGTCTTTACAAGATATGGATTGCCTATAGAGTTAGTGAGCGATCGAGGAACTCACTTTCTAAACCAAATCATTGAATATTTGTTACAGGATTTTATGGTGATTCATAAGAAATCCGCACCATATCATCCTCAGGCCAATGGTCAGGCTGAAAGCACTAACAAGATCCTTTGTAATGTACTGACAAAACTCGTGAACAACAAACATTCAGATTGGGACAAACAGTTACACCACGTTGTTTGGGCATATCGAGTGGCCTACAAAACCGTACTCAATGCAACTCCCTTTCATATGGTTTTTGGTCAGAACGCTATGCTTCCTTTGGACTTCTTGATACCGACCCTTAAGGTTGCACAAGAACATCAGTGGACCGGCCATGAATTATCAGCAAGAATAATGGACTTGGAACGATTAGGAGAAACCAGGCTGAGAGCAGCAGCAGGGATATATGCGGCAAAGAAACGACAGAAAGCCTATTTCAACGCACATGTGAAAGATAAAGGCTTGAAAGAAGGAGATTTGGTCCTAGTATATACGCTGAAACAACACGCACGGAAGTTAAAAAAGCGAGGTTATGGACCTATGATCATTAACAGACTCTCAACAAGTGACTTGGAGCAGTACAATTAGCCACCTTAGAAGGAGACATAATGCCTAATTACATAAGTGGCTATAGAGTCAAGTTATATCAGGAACCTCTTACTGAGGATATGCTTAGACGACTCACGTTGGCAAAGAAGCGTAAGGACGAAGAAAATAGAATACGCGCAGAAGCTCAGGCAGAAGCTATAGAACGCATTAAGTGCATGAAGCTAAGAAGACAAGGACTAGGGAGAGAACATTATAACCATCTGGAAACAACACCCAGATATCCCACGGCCATGTGTCAAGCAAAATCAAGTACACATCCTAGCATAGTGGACAGGAGACCATTCATTACAGTCAAGCTAGAGCACGGCAACCCTTGCCAAGAGCTCAGGGCTTTAATTGACTCAGGTGCTGTGACTAGTGCGATTAGATGGTCCCACTATAAGGACTCAGGAATAGAAATGCGACCAATTGAGGCATACCTCACAGGGCTAGGAGGCATGGAAACCCCTTGCATGGGTGAGGTGGATCTTCCTATCCTCATAGACAAAGTGACCTTGACAGTGAAGCTACTAGTGTGCCATGACGAAGACCTGATAGAACCCCTAATCCTTGGCCAAGATTGGCTATACGATCACTCAATGGACCTAAATCTTAGACAAGGATCCTTGCAGATTGGAACCTTAGATCACAAGCGAGTGATACCGCTTGACTTCCCTAACGGCATTCCGACTGAGATTCGTAACTCTAGACCCTATGTAGCTCAGTGATGAGTAGCACCTCCTTTAATGTCAATCCGGGAAGACGTGAGGATGGTATGAAGACCTCGAGCAAGTGGAGGCACAAGTGCGTGAGTGAGAAGCACACAAGCATGCACACACATACACATACACGCGCACACACGGCAAGACAAGGAATGAGATGGAGTTCTTAGATTACTTTCAAAAGCTCTTGCAAGTTCATTTCAATTACAAGCTAACCTCAAAAATGAGCTCTCTAGCTCCTTTTATAGTTTTTGACTAGCTTTGGTCCTGTCCAGACCTAGTGTCCGGCCTAGTTAAAAATTAGGTTCCAGGGCTTATTTGAGGGCTCAAATGAGATCTAAAAATTACGAAAATTGATAGGCAACTACTTCTAAGGCTCCTCAAGCTCGAGGACTCCTTGGCTTGCACAAAATGGAGCCACAAAAAGGTGAACATGGTATTTACAGGGGTTGTTAGTGATGAGAATCACTTTTAATTAATGGAGAGTGTTAATCTCCAAAAGGAATTCACAAAAGATCTATTACACAAGGAGAAAAACACAGAAACATCGGGCGCAATTTTTTCTTCTATTTCTCAGAAATTTACAACTGAGTGAGGATGGAGAATTCAACTCACTTCACATGTGTCTAATGACATTCTCAACTCCTCAATACACTATTCTCATGATCTCTTATTGTCTCCTTGTCTTCTCTTATTGCCCCGACATTTTCAAAAATATTTATAGGCAATTATGTACAAATTTATATCAAAGCATAAGTATAAGTAACCTATGTCTTAACTAATGTACATATGTGTACATGTCTCTCACTCTGTGAATGTATCCATCTTCTTTGCTTCAAAAATTGATCTCATCTCCATCCTTTGTCCTTCAAATCTTCAATTGGTGATTGATCTGCACCAACAGCTCCCCCTCAATCATCAATTGAGGTTTCTCTTATCTTCTTTATACCTGCCATGTCTTTAAACTTCTGTAGCTTTGGTCCATCCAAGCTTTTTGTAAGCATATCAGCTATCTGATCTTTTGTTGAAGTATGTATGACTTCAATCTCCTTATCCATAACCTTCTCTCTTAGAAAGTGATACTGTATCTCAATGTGTTTAGTTCTGGCATGAAAAACAGGATTAGCAGCTAGATATAATGAACTCATGTTATCACCATAAATGATAGGTATGTTCTGTATGGTATCAAAACTCTTCATTAGAGTCTTAAGCCATATCACTTCTTTTGCAGCTTCAACCATGCCTTTGTATTCTGCTTCTGTAGATGACAAAGCAACTGTATGTTGCTTCTTTGAGCACCAAGAGATTAACTTATCTCCCACATAACACATGTATCCATAGATTGACCTTCTATCATCTGGATTACCTGCCCAATCTGCATCACTATAGATCTTGATATTTGTATCTGATGTAAAACCATAATACAAACCTTCTTTGAGTGTACCCTTAATGTATCTCAACACTCTTTGACCTGCAATCCAATGCTCTTTCCTAGGACAATGCATAAATTGAGACAAAACTCCAACTGCATATGATAAATCAGGTCTAGTTAAAGTAGCATAGATAAGACTACCAACCAAACTCTGATATTGTCTCATGTCCTTGAATTCTTCACCTCCAAATTTACTCAATTTGTGATTCACCTCCATTGGTGTGGGTGCTACCCTGCAATCATCCATTTTAAACTTGATTAACAAGTTTCTCAAATACCTTTCTTGATTCACATACACTCCATGTTGAGTGTATGAAATCTCCATGCCCAAGAAGTATGACAAGTCTCCCAAGTCACTTATTTTGAACTCCTTCTCCATTTGCTTCTTTAGTCTTTGTATTCCTTCCTCATCTGTACCTGTAAGGATTATATCATCAACATATATGCACATGTATATGAAACCATTATCACTTGCTTTGATAAGCAAGCTACTATCTGCTTTAGACACCTGAAATCCAAGTTCTTTCAAGAACTTTACAAGTCTAAAATTCCATGCCCTTGGGGCCTGCTTCAAGCCATACAAAGCTCTCTTGAGCTTGCACACATGATCTGGATACCTTTTATCTCTGAACCCTTGAGGTTGCTCCATGAACACATCATCTGAAATATAACCATTCAAAAAAGCATTTTTTACATCAAGTTGACATAACTTCCAACCTTTACATGCAGCAATAGCTATAAGTGTCCTGATAGTTGTCATCTTTGCAACAGGACTATAAGTCTCATCATAATCAACACCATATGTCTGAGCAAACCCTTTGACAACAAGTCTAGTTTTGTACCTAGACACACTTCCATCTGCAAATCTTTTTGTCTTATAAACCCACTTACATCCAATGATCTTCTGGCTATTTGGCTTTGGAACCAAATCCCATGTTTGATTCTCCAACAATGCATCATATTCTTCCTGCATAGCTTTCTCCCAATTTTCTTTACCTTTTGCCTCTTCATATGTAGAAGGGTCTTCATCTGCTTTAATCATGTAAGCATAATCTTTGGTAGCCAAAAATGAAGTATCATAGCTATACCTTGTAGGTTGCCATTTGTTCCTTGTAGACCTCCTAAGTTCTCCACTTCTTGAGGTTTCTTGTTCTTCATATTCAGGATCAAACCTTGGTGTTTCTTCCACTTCAACCTACACTTCATTATTCTCTTGTTCATCAATTATCTGAACCTTTGATTTACCTTTCCTTTGGCTCACAATTTCTTCATCATCTGTATTGATATTGATAGTACCTGCATACCAAGTACCTTGCTCATCAAATGTAACATCTTTTGATACAAGAAAATGTTTTGTGGATGGATTCCACAACCTGTATCCCATCTGCTTATCATCATAACCAATAAACACATATTTTTCAGCTTTAGGTTCCAATTTGTGCCTTAATTGTGATGGCACATATGCATAGGCCAAACATCCAAATACTTTGCAATGATCTAGTGTAGGTCTCTTACCCCACCATGCCTCATAAGGTGTCATTCCCTGCAAAGCTTTACATGGCAACCTATTGACCAAATAAGTAGCTGTATTTACAGCCTCAGCCCACAAATAATTAGGGCAATTTTTCTCCTTCATAATGGACCTTGCAAACTCAACAAGAGTTCTATTTCTCCTTTCTGCTACACCATTTTGTTGAGGAGAGTACCTGCAAGTAACCTCTCTTTTTATACCTGCATCCCACAAGTAATTACTGAATTCATTAGAGAAATACTCTCCCCCTCCATCTGACCTTAGTCTTTTCAACTTATGTCCTGTAATTCTTTCTGCATATGCATGATAGTGTTTAAATGTATTAAACACTTCTGACCTATCTTTGATCACATAAATAGTGATCCATCTAGTAGCATCATCAACATAAATCACATAATACCTTGACCCATTTATATTGAAATCCTTTGATGGTCCCCACACATCTGTATGTACCAACTCAAGCTTCTCTGAGTACATAAAACCATGCTTGGAGTAGGAATGCTTATGAGCTTTACCTAATTGACATGCCTCACATCTGTATGTCATATGTTGACCTGCAACATTAGGCAAACCAAGCACTGAACCATTGTTAATCATGTCTTTAATACCTCTTTCATTGAAATGTCCAAGCCTCTTGTGCCAAAGATCTAACTCAGAGATCTTATGTCCTCCATATGTGAACATGGCATGACCAATATTACCTTGAATCTTCAATGTGAACAATCTTCCTTCTTTCTTCCCTGAAACAATTTGTTTATACCCATTGCTAGGGTCTTCCACAAACACTCCTTCATTAGTGAACCTTACTTCATAACCTTTTTCCACAATTTGTCCTACACTTATCAAATTCTTAGGAATTGTAGGAACATACAAGACCTTACTCAATAAGGTGCTT